>JAJMBG010000061.1:0-85000 GCA_030565225.1 Allodekkera sacchari
CCCCCCCCCCCCCCCCCCCCCCCCTAATCTGTCGTTACCATTAAGTATATATATATAAATAAGCATTCCAGCAAGATTCAAGAATAAACGGATTCATCAAGCTGTCTAGAACAGTACAGATAATATCCACCATGCTGTCAGCAACATGTAGTGTGCTAATTTATAAATCTTTGCCAAATTTTGCGCAGTTGTTGTATTTTAATCCAATCCAATTAAACGTTCGTATTAGTTCGTATTAATCTGTTTTAATCCACCACGTAGATGTCCGATTCTTCCAATTCCTCTGACGATTCTCCTGTAGCCACGTCTGGCGTGTCAGCCCTAATTTCTGAATACGAGTCTGTTTCCGAAACAGATTCGTAATCATTTTCCCTATCTGAGCTATCAATATCTGCATCACCGTCCTCATTTTCATTTTCATATGTGATCATTTTGTCCAAGGTAACAATTTTTTTGCCATGATTGTGGTTTTTGCGACGTTTTTTTTGGCATTCCTGTAGATGCCATCTCAAACCAACAACTGGGCTAATAGCCCAGTAATATAACTTTGGATCTACCAAATTCATCGACTTACAGAAGCATTGAAACATGGAATGTCTTGGGCAGAAGAGTCGACGAAACACAACAATCTTGAACATATCTATTTCTTCTCTAGAGACATCGAGCCCTTCATCATCATCGGACGTTGGAACCCTCTCATCATCGTCATCTTCCTCCTCTTCTTCACTGATCTTTTGGAACACCGGAGCTCCACTAAGCTTAATATTGTCATCGAATATATTGACCCTTCCTGATAATTCGGGGAAAAATATATCATCCTGGGATGGCACAAGATCTTCCTGTGAATCCAGATGATAATTGAAGAGGTTTCCTTTCAGGCTTCTCATCGAGCTTTGGGCATTAATTGTGTGAAGAGAACCCATCTTTTTAAGTTGGGTTCTTGGAGTCCGTTTGAAAATTGCAGACCTTTTTTTCTTTTTCAAATCGAATGACGGAATAAAGTTCACCTGAAACGAAACATTCATAGAATCGTTGGCATTTTCACCCCGACTCATTCCCACAGATTGATTTGCATCGAATATCTGGCCAACAGCCTGCTCACTTTCATCATCTCCTTCCTCGTCCAAAGAAAATGATGAATCTGCAATGTCCACCTGTTCCACCTCCCCAGCATTGTAATCAGTGGAAATTTCATCCTGAAAGTCATCATCATTGGAATTATATGTACCAGTGATTTCACTGCAGCTAGGGTCACGGACCATTTGAAGTGATAACTTTCTTTTGATAACACTATTTGACGAGGAGTTGCTAGCGGATCTTCTACTGGAATCCAAAGCCCTAAGCTCTTGCTTGAAGTCGGCAGGCCTAAGAGGATATGCAGAGGCACTTCTAATTAATGGTTTCATGTTCTGCTTTGCGTTCTTGATATTTATCTCATCCGAATACTCGTAATTTGGCTGAGGAGATGAGGGCGACTTACTATCCTGGAGCTGCTGCAGGAGAAATCCGATGTACGAATGAAGCTTCTCATTTTGCAACTCCAGAGATTTTATTTGGAAATTTAGTTTGGTGACCTCTTGGGAATGTCGCTGTCTCTCTGCTTGCAGCTCAACATCCTTGATGAACTTATTCAAGCTGCTATTACGGGTACTCGGGTCCCTGGAGGAAACCTTTCTGGATGAGATCTTTCTTGTCTTCTGCACCTTCTTCGGCACGGTCAGCGTCGGAGTGGAAGAATGCTTTGAATCTGACGAGGCTGCAGAGACCACATCCAATGCTTCGCTTTCATCATCGGCCTCAATGTCTGCGTCCTCGTCATCATCCTCAACTGAGGCTCCAAACTCGTCAATTAAGTCATTGTAGTTTTTCTGTAGTTTGTAATACTTCGTTTGCATTGCATACCACTTCTCTTTGAACAGCTCCAGTTCATCGATGATCAGCATCTTGGAGTGCACTTCAAGTTCGTTTTCCTTGGCCAGAATAAGCGTTCTTTTATGTAGCTTGCTGTTCTCTCGTTGAAGCTGCTCGATGTCTTGGATTTGCGAAGGCAGACTTGCAGCTGTGTTGCTTCTACTGTGGCTGGTGGCCGACTTGATGTTCTGCGGCTGTTCCAGGAGATCCGATAGATACTGGATCCTGTTCTGCAACTGTGTCTTGTTGTCCGTCCATGCATTGAACTCCTGCTCATTTAGCTCCCGCTCCTTGCGTAGCTGGCCCATCAAGCTGGTGTTTTCCCGGATGAGCTCGTTTATTCGGAGACTTTTGCTGTCTATCTGCTTGTCCTTGTCCCTCAGCTCATGCTGGAGCCGTTCTTGCTCCCGTATGAGATCCTTGTTTTGAATTATGGTATCCGCATAGGCACGTTGGAGACCCGGGTCCAACGGCTGGTAGCTGGGGCTCTCGTCAATGCTATCTTTGGTGGGACTTAGAAGAGGAGTATCAAAGAAGTTCTTCTCCTTCAACGGAGACTGCACCGATCTGCGTTTAAACGGCGTACTGAGTGGCTTCAGGCTTGTTGAGCTGTTGCTGCCGCTGCTGCCGGTCCTGCGAGGAAGATTTTCAATTTCCGCCATGAGGTCTGAATCGTACATGGAGGAGAGCTGATCAGTTTAGCATCAAAGTGAAGGGTGGTGTGAAGGCAGAGAAACAAACGATGGAAGAGACCGAAGTAGTTCCGTTATTAATGGCGCCAGTGATGCCAGGTGTTTGTTTTCTAGTGAACTCAGATGTCGGAATGGGAATAGGTAGTTTGCTCGGCCAGAATAAGCTGGACAAACTAGCAAGCAAATGAAGTTACAATTGGCTATGTGGCTGCGGTCAGTTTAATAAGAAAGTCTCAGCAGACAAAATGATGCAGTGTCTGAATCAATAGCTATGGCAGCAGGCGAAGAGATGACTGCTGTAATGCTGTCAGAAAGTTGTAACGTGCAAGCAGACTGATATGGCAGTAGTTCCAAACAAAAGGTAAAGTATAAGCAGAGAGTTTCTTTTCTCTACAAGTAAATAATAATAAGAATTGGAGCGCCAATGTTTATCGGTTACCTAAATGAGTGTGTGCGAGTTTCCTGATTCGGAGCACCTGCGTAGAGCAGAAGTGAGGAAACCCAAAGGAAACCAGACGCAAGCTATACTATAAGCCCGAGAAAGGAAAGCAAGAAAAAGTAAAACGGAAGATGAAGCGGTCCGTGTATAGTAGAGGCAGTGGAGGCCGGCAATTTTTTACAGAATTGCGGATCCTGACGCTTTAGGAATGCAGGACAGAAGAAATAAGCAGTAGCAAGCAAATTGTGGCGAGACCGGTGTTGTAGACCAGCTGTATAGCGATGCATGCCAGCCACAATAATCCTCAACTACACGTAGTCTCGGCGCTATATTTTGCATAGTGGCAGAGCCGGGTCCCTGAATAGGTCCGTAGTACTATAACTCACTTACTCTATGCCGTAATGTCATAGCCACCTCCCTACTCCCACCGTTTCCCGACCTCGTTTCTGTCCAGTGGCTTCACCTCTCGACAGCTACTTAAACCGAGAGGTTGATTGATCTGAATGAGATCGCCGCAAAGAGCAGTAATCTCAAAATACCATTGAGCTACAGTCCGGTTGGCCGTCTCGGCAACAATTGAGAGAGTCAGCCATGGCTTTTGGAGCAGCAAACTTCAACAATTCGATGCATTGCTTGGGTAGTACTGAAAGCCCGAATGGACCTGTTGGCTTAAACTACTGAAAGAAATAGATTTCAAATTACGTCGACTTATAGGTATGAAACATTTGGCCTTAAATCTCCATACAGAAGACTCATCCACCCGTCACTGCGCAGGAGTTCGTCATCATCATATATAATATCAGTGGATTTCCGGACCAAAATAAATGCCGAAAATAGTTCCCGAAGTACTACGATATTGACCACTATCCTTTAATTAACTTTGCAGATCTCCCTTTCTCCCTAGAATTCATAGGTGTGATGAAGTCCTATGTCCTGATTTTGCACCACTAAAGGTAATTAAATCTTCATTTGAAACATTTTTCACCGACGACCCAACCGAACAAAAGTTGTTGGAGTTTTCAAAATATTCTTGTTGCTTGATTTCAAATAGAATAATATTGACTAACAAATATAAAGCTATAATTCAAGGTATAACACCCTCTGCTCTAAATCTCTCAACCAATTTCCAGTATTGTTTTGCAGTTCTTTTCCTCCAATATAAGCCGGTAAAGATCATGATAATGAAACTTCCAATACAGAATAGGCAAATGAAAGCAGAAGCGATGAAGCAATTTTGTAGACCGACGTTTGTCACGAAAGGAGTGATTGCATAGTCCATGCCAAAATTCATACAATTTCTGATGATAATGATAACAGGCATGGCACTCATATTCAACTCTGAATAGCAATCCATGACATAGGTAATTGAAGAGATATTACCAAAAATTGTCGATCCACCCAACAATCCTAGCCCAATGACTACGCCAAACCAGTTTATACCATGTGCAGCACCGACACCCCAAAGAATTAAAGCAGAAGATGCAACTATTGCGTAGATTGAGAGAACCCAAAGTCTATCTTCAGCATGGGAGACTCCGTGATGTCTTCTTGCAATTTTAATCTTGATCCAATCGGTGATCCAGCCAGCAAATGGATAGATAATGAAGCAGAATATAACAGGAGATGCATAACAGAGACCCGACTTTGCCGCCGAAAAATTGTATGGTTCTCCTGTCATAACCAAAGCCTCTGTAGCATTCAAGACAGAGTACCAAAAGACAGATGAACCATAGAGAAAACCGCAGTATAAAACGACAGGAAATTGAAGCATATAGAAGGGCATGATAAAGTATGTAAGAAGTTTGGCATTCTTTCTGATTCCAGAAGTAAGAGAAAGCTTCTGCCAGTAGCTCTTCAATGGTGGATATTCAACAATCTCATCTGCGTCAATAACAGTGGTTTGATTGGCTAGATATTTATTGGTTTCTATCTGGCCTTCTTCGCTGCTTCTGCTGGAGCCAGTCATTTCAACTTTAGACTCACTTCTTTCTTTTGTTTTAGAGGTAATCACAGTGATAATATTTCCATCTTCATCGCTCTTAACCCTAAGCTTCCTATCGTAGTTAGTCTCTTCAACCAAGAAGAACATAACCACAAAGCAAACAGCACCAAAAATTTCGGATATATGAATTGTCATCCTCCATCCAAGAGCATCATTAACAACACCTGCAAGCATTGGAGCCATATAGTTGGATGTCAACAATGCTAAGCCGTAAGCTGCCATGTAAGTAGCTCGTTGATGCTCGAAGAACATGTCAACAATCGTAATGGGAGGTAAAGCTTCAATTGGAGAATAGAAAAATCCCTGAAGAATTTTTGCAGCTATCCATTGACCATCCGATTTGATGTACGGTTGCCAGACTGTGAACATGACCGTTCCGAGTATTGAAATCAAATAAACTGGGCGTTTACCGTATTTTTGTGCCAGTGGGAAGAAAACCAAGTTTCCAAGACCTAAAAAAAGAAAGCAGTATCCAGTACCTGCATTCAACTGAGCCAACGATATTTCAATTTTCGGATCATCAGCAATCTGTGTAAAGATAGAGTAGACGCAACATAAAGGAATTCCACCTCCGTAGCAATAGAGAACGATACAAAAAATCTGAATTAGCTTCCTTTCATAGCTCCAATTTAGTGGATCGTTTGGATCATCCGAGGGAGTCGGAATCAATATAATTCCATTTCCAGTTTCCCTGGCTTGGTCTTCGCTCCTATCGGTATCAACCAAATGCGAAGTTCCGGGAATACTCTGATAGTCAACAGCAACCTTGTTCATGGCCAATTGTCGATGGGACCTACGATTAACTTAACACAGCATCCAACTGCTGGAATTTTGACCTTTATAAATAGATTCAGATAACATTAAATGAATTTATCTTTAGAGAACTGGAGGGCAGAAATTGATGCTTCATTTACCGATTCTCAAATAGACATCGGAAAAACAAGGAAAAAGTTCTCGCTTAGACCATCTTGGATAGAGACGATTTTTATTACCGTATCCGGACATATCCACACACAATATTTCAGAAAATTACTAAGTTGCGCAGCTTATCCGTTACTGATTCTATATCTGCGATAGTGATAAGCACGTCCGGACGGTAATCTATAATATTCTTCGTTCCACTTACACCAATCCACCGAAATTTCTGGTTCTAGTTACTAAAAAAGCAAGTGAATACGGAGCAATGGAGCTTATTTTTCTTCTTCCTTTTTGATTTTAACGGTGCGGTATCACAAAAATGAATCAATCAAACTGATAGACGAGAAAGATTTCTTTATATAAAAATGCCAGTAGATTGCAGCTTCGATAAAGGTAATTATAGTTCTCCTTACTCTGTCCCTGTTTGATAGATTCGGGAAATCAAAATACATTGATGTAGCAGATAGATTTTCTCTAGCTCCTTTTGTTATTAATCTCAAGATAAGCTTCTTATTTCCTAGATCAAAAGTTCTTTATCCTGGAGAATTTTCAACAATTGGACGTGTTCTCAAAATAATAAGCTTTTCACGGTTCACTGTATTCGAAAAAAAAAAAAAAAAAAAGTGATCCACACTTTTTCACTTTGCAAGTTGTCTCCTATCCGACCAAGGAGCTCCGACATCTTAGAAAGTGATTACTTCCCTTCTATGATATCCTGTAACAAACATACAGTGAACAGAAGGCCAAACCAAACACCTCGGAGAAGGTCCGGATGCTTCTGTTGTCGAAAGCGTAAAATCAAATGCGATGAAATTAAGCCAATATGCACCAACTGCTTGAGATCCTCGTATTTATGTGTATGGCCCGACGGTGAACAATCTCTGTCACATAAAAATTCCTACAAATTAACCAAAGTAAAGAGAATAGGAGCAAAATTTGTCAATATCTCTATACACCAGGATAGATTACCTGGCAAGACGTCGACGCATAAAAGAGTTGACAAGTTTCTGGCTTATCCCGCAAAGAAAGAACATGAAAAGCAAACCTTGGTGGTTCAAAAAACAATCTATAAACGATGCCACCTCGCTCAAACCCAAAATAAGGTGGCTGTCGATGGCAACTCCTCTGTCAAGCAAAATCTCGAAGCCGATCAGAGTGAAATTATACAGGACTCTCTCTTCAGAAAGTATCTTCGTGAGGTTAGTGAAGACGGGCTCTCAAGTCTTCTTAGCCTTGACTGCCATGCTTGGTTTCATGATATTGATATGGCTAGGGAAGATATTTTTTTCTGCGATACGTTTGCAAAGGGTTACCTAGTCTGTCTATCTCCACAAATGGCACATCAAAAACTTCAGCCATGTTACTGTACATTTCCACCTGCAGCTAACAGTTCTCTTTTGAGAAAAGTTTTCTATGCTTGTGGAGCTTCGTTTTATTCATGGAGAAGAAGTGAATCCGGAGAATTGGAGGTCAGAAAATCTGATGAATGTTTTAAGGCAGTTTATGATTTTGTTGTTAACGGCAGTCTTGAAGGTAACGAAGATACCCTTCTAATTTGCTTGGTATGCTTAAGCATAAGGGAAAAGTGCTTTGGTGGCAGTATGGGAGCCTACCACATAGTTTTATTAGCTGCTCTCGAAGCTATCTATCTTTGGGAAATTGTTACTGGAAAGGCCAATCCTGAGGAGATGAGGAGAATTAGTAATGAAGATCACAAAACGTTATCCGGGATAAGAATGGAGTATCTTCACTCGAACGATATTAGTCCAGTTTCTACCGGAACGAACCAATTCCCAAACGAGACTTTTAATCCTAAAGAGGATAAAAATATATGCATGATTCAAGATAATGCTCAGGGAAGAAGCGCCATATATAAAGCACTTCTTTTCAAGATTATGGATGCTGTTAAAAAAAGAGAGAATGTCATTAAAAATAGCCAGTATCAAAATTGCTGTACACCCAAAGATTCATTGGCCCTTAAAATGTTCACGTCTGAATTTCTATTCAACGAGATTCCGATAGATAACGGAGAAAAGACATACATGGAAAGTTTTCTTTATCACTATTCTATTGATCTGTACACACATGGAAAAGATTCTCTTTCATTTTTTCCTTCCCCTTTTATTGTATATGATCATCTTAACAACTTTGTGACGCCTCCTATCTATCAATGTGCTGCTCCTTGGATGAACAATGCAGTTATGGGTGCTTCAACGGGAGCATTTGAGATTGTGGCCAAAGCAAATTGGCTTTTACTGCAATATCCATTAAGTTCACGAAATCTCAAGATTGCAAAGACGCTTTATGGAGCAGCAAAATATTATGTTTCTCCTGTGCTCCCGTCTTCTGTAAAAAAAGAACCAAAGAGCATCCAGAAAAGACTTATGGAGAGCTGCTACGCCGGTGAAATAGTTGCAAAATCAGCATTCATTCTACTCACAAAGATGATTTATCCAAAAACCAGAACAGAAGATCCTGTTATTCAAGATGCTGTAAGCTACATCATTATGAATTTGAGACAATTGAGTCACCATAGCCAGGTATCGGCAATATGTGATTGGCCCTTTGCGGTTTCAGGTACTGCAATGATGAAAACAGAACAGAGAGATTATTTAATGGAGAGAATGAAGAACTTCTTCAGTGTAACTGGAACAGAAACTACACGATCTGTATGGGAATATTTAAGCGAGGTATGGAAGTCTGGTAAAGGTATTGAAGAACTTCTTGAACGAAATTATAAGTATGTCTTGAAGATGTAGTTTTAATGAATATTATTAAATATTCTGCTTTCCAATTTTGTAAAAAATAAGTTGAGGGCTTTTTGTTTCAAATCTGCTACAATATAGGCCAGGCTTTGATGTTTAATAGGTAATTACAAATTTAAAAAGTAAAATAAAATAAAAATTAAGATAAAATTATTTATTTAATGGCAGACAACTTCACCAACAACCTTAAGGGCCTTCAATAATTCCTCTTCATGCCAACGGAATGTTGTCAACTGGAAATTGATAGGGGCACCTTTAAATTTGTCCGCATCATCATACATGGAATATTCTTCAGCTTCAAATTGGCAGCGGGGCTTGTAATTTTTGTCAGGGGCATCCAATGAGGGATCACAAGTTAGTCCAGTTGGAAATATTGCCGTAGGGTAGTCCAAAATGTTCCAGACATTAGTGTAGCCAACGTAGCGGGGAGTTTCAGGTATTGGTGCCACTGAACAATATGCTGGAGAAATAATATAGTCAATGCCCAATTCCTTCATTTTTTTAAGGTACTTAATCCTATACTCATCTCTGATTGCACATAGTTCTTGATAGTGAGGGACATTTACTCCCTTACCACCACAGCCTAAAGAGAAAGCAACTTTGGTTAGCTTGAGGACAGGTTCACCTCCGGTTACCAACCCTGTTTCTTCTCCCTGACTTTTATCTGCATTGTACATGGATGTGCATGTCAAAAATAGCTTTTTGTTGTCGATAGGATTCCACTGAATCACTTTGGCTCCAGCTTTGGTGAGCTTTTCCTTAACAAATTCCAATCCTCTGAGAATTGGAGGTGTAGGCTTGACAAAACCATCATCAAATAGTATTCCGATCTTTAGATCCTTAACGGAAGGAACATTAACGGTTCTCCAAGGTAATGGGATAAGAGTGGCATCTTCCTCCCAGGGCTTTGCATCAATACATGTTTTCATGAAGAGCTCTAGATCTTCAGGAGATCTTCCTAGTGGTCCACAAACACAGCAAACAGCTTCCTGAATTCCATTTCCTGGCATAAAACCTCCGAGAAATGAAATACGTTTCTGAGTTGGCTTCAAACCCCAGACACCACAGAACGCTGATGGTGATCTTATTGAACCTCCAATATCCGAGCCAATGCCAAAAACTGAACCTTTCATTGCAATCACGGCTCCTTCTCCAGAGGAAGACCCACCAGCAGTCAAGTTGGTATTGTGAGGGTTTCTGGCTATTCCGGTGATATTGTTATGGGAACAAATATGCATCAAGCACTGAGGTTCTGTAGTTCTGATGTAGAATACAGCACCAGCCTCATATAATGTACGAATTGTTTTAGCACTGTATGTACTAATTCTTTCTATTAGCCCGACAAAACTTGCGGTAGTTACCTTTCCCTTGTATTCATAGTGTTCCTTTAAAGAGATTGGAAGTCCATGTAAGGGTCCAACAGTTTTTCCTGTTTTTTTGTAATACTCATCAAGTTCCTCAGCCCTTTTCAGACCCTCTTCAACAAATAGTTGCATGGCACAATTGGTTAGTTGATGAGCAGCGGTACCTCTTTTAGCAAATGCTTTAAAGACTTCGACAGATGTCAACTCTCCAGATGCAATCTCTTTGGCTAAAGTACAACCTGGGGTTTCAGTAATCTTGATTTCTTTGTCTGTAAGAATTTTCTTTGGAAGATCAAGAACATTATGACCCCAATCCTTTGGAATGTATTCCTCTGGTAATTTGAATTCCTCTAAAATAGAATCGTTCAATTTTTGACGAAAAGCCTTGATCTTTGGTTTGAAAGTCTCATAAAGTTTCTTGTCCTCCGTTTTAACTTGGTAGGGAGTAAATACCGCACTATCTGCTACACCTTCATAAAACTCTGTCATATTTTATATTTTTGCTGTTAGTAAATTTTTTTAATTCAGCAAAAAATCAACCTTCAACCATGGGTCTATATATATATATATTCAGCAATATTCATAGTTTTGTAAACAATTTGATATAATACAAATCTGAAATCTATTCCATTGTAATTCTACTGAAATTTTCAAAGGGAAATAATGTTCGCCAACTATAAATCTATGGGACCTATCGTAATAGCGGAGACGGCATTTTTCTCCGATAACCTAATTTTAGTTTCCTTTTCAGTAAAAATAATTCGGCAATCAACTCGCAGCTAAAAAATTTCTCTTTAATGCATAATTTTAAGATTTCAACAACAATGAACTACTGGCCGATAAGAGATAGTGGCAAAAAAAGAAAATTTAAAGTGTAGACGAGAAAAATATCCTTAAATAATGTGGAAAATAAGGTACGGATTTGTCAGATAGATTCTGTTACTCTTTCAGCTATATTCACGGTTGGAAATCTTCCTTTTGCTTTGGTCAACGAGAGAAGTCTCCAAAGAAAATGGTCTCCGAGTTCATCTACCTCTAAAATACGGAAATTTTGATCGGCTATCATAAATTGTTGGTAGCTGATCACTTTTTAGTGTTTTATTACTGGGCATTCTCATAGCTGAGTAAATTTCATGTAGTGTAATAATCGATAAATGTCCTAAAGCCAAAACAAAATCAAAATCAAAACGAATTCTATAGTGCAATCATACTATCTTACTCGTTTGTTTTTATTTTCTTAAGGAAATTTTGATCACCTTCATTGAACTTTTAACATTATATCTCCCCCATATTTGTTCAGCTTTCATCCTGAAAAAAGAACTCTAAATTATATGTTGATTAAAAGCTGTCTTCAGATATAATAAAAAAGCAGTATGTTAAATTTTCTGTGCATAATCATCCCTTATTATGCTGTCTGATCATGAGATTGATACATTTCTAAATGCATTCGTCTACGGTTACTATCTTAAACCCTTCAATACGGATTGTGAATAAAGGTAGACTTTTCATTTTTTTTATCTCCAAAGTTCATTAAGCTTTCTGATTTCTGAGAATTGTCATCACAAATTTCAGATCATCAAGGCTCATTTATTGGACTACCTACCCACAGCATACAACCTATTATACAGGTGTAGCACATAATGAGGTATGAGAGATGCATATTTGCATGGATTTCCTGAGAGAGTAGGTCATCATGTTCGTAATTAAGTTACCCCTAGGTTGGTCCTACTTTAAAATTAATGGTAATGACGTTGTAACTGCAGTTACCTTCTTCAACGGGCCTGCAAGCGAGCTCCCAGCGTAAAAGTTCTGATCACAATTTCACGTGAAATGTATGAGATCGCCACCCACAGGCTTTTGCAGTTCAAAAACTATGAATACCGCTTAAGAGTCTAAGAAGATCTCTTCATGGATTATTTGCTCATCAACTGGCTGATCTGGGCCCTTGGATAAATCTTTCCCTACAACATATGACTTCTCCTTATATAAACGTAAAGAATGTTTCTCTTGGCGAACCGTTTTGTTTTACCTTCAAACACCTACACTTATGACTGTTTCTTGCTGCATTAAACTCCCTTCTTCCCACCCCTTTTATGAGGAGTACGTATCTATTTTCTATCGCACGCATTGTGATCATAAACCAATCGGATGTTATTCATCTTCTCTTTCTGTGTTTGCGTACATTGTGCGAATTTAGGATCCTCGACTTCCTAAAATGCTCCTAACGAAAATAGCCAGGTAAACACCACTGCTATCCTACAAAGGAGATTTTTTTTCCTGTTACGGATTGGATCTCATGCTTATGAGAGTAACACATAGTAATGCATGACCAGCACATATTTTTGTGTTTACCGGTTTTTTTTCATCTGCAGTAGTCTATTAGCCGAAAAAGTCCCGACCTGAATAAAGTATTACGTCTCTTGAGCTAATTTGCTTTTGCATTTTGTGCATACTTTTATGTATCTTACGTATGGAGGCACGCCGGCAACAAAATTTTGGATCATTTCTTCGTACTCAACTAAAATCTGCACCCCTTGAATGTCTGTTCCTACTAGCACCATGTGTCAATATTATCGTAATTGTTGTCCTGCTTGTGGTGTCTCATCTGCAGCATCTTTTTTATGCGCTAATGAATTTACTCTGGTTACCCGATAGATACGGATCTCTGGTGTTGCTTTTGAGTACCATATCCCTCCAAACCCGGCGTCACTTGTATTGCAGTAGTTCCACGTCCAAATTCGGTCTTGCTGTCCCATGTCAAGATAATTCTCCCATACCTGAATTGTTTCTTCGTTTCTTATTGTAGCAGCAACATACGCCCTGTCTACTAGTCCGTATTTCATTCGGTTCTCCTCGCTCATAGCCTCATCTAGTACATCAATCAAGCTTGGAATGACGGACGCATCGTATGTTACATCAGCCGCTACGATGGTATGGATTTGCTCTTCCGGCAAATCATCTTCGCCCCACCATAACTTCTGCACCTGAAGTTTGCGATTGCTAATATAGAGTCCATTGAGAGTCAAGTTTTCACTCATCCTATCGATTAGTTGAGAGTCACCATCAGTCATGAGCAAATTGCCTATCTTATCACCGTATTCCTTTAGTAAGCTAATTCCTACAACACCCGTACCGCATCCTACTTCCATGACAGTTTTATGGAGGAAATCGTTTTCAATTTCTTCATCTCCTTCCTGAAACTTCTTTAGTAGAAATTCAGATAGGAATAGTGATGCTTCCCACGTACGCATTCCCGTAGTCCCCATTCCTGAAATTAATCTCGGAGATTCTTGAATGGAAATAGTTCTGTCTTTCTCTAGCATTTCTCCGGGGATCAAAGTATACTCGATAATATCCATTTCAGTGGGACTTGCTGCCGTCGAAGGCAAAAGCTCGTACAACTTTTCGTAGAAACCATCGATCAACTCGATATGTTCATTTTCTGCAAAATCCACCACCTTCTTGATAACGCTCTGACTGTAGTAGCCGTTACCAGATGAAATGCGATCAATCACCCCGAGCAGAATTTGCTGCTGATTTGAGTCAAATTCATGTAGCTTCTCGAGCTCCTTGTCTATATGAGCCTCAGCAACAGGTACCCTTTGCTTTAGTAATCTGATTAAATGCTCCATAATAAGTAAGACTTAGTAGAAAATTTTTGCACGCACAGCCTGCCCCGCAATATACCTATATGGGAAGACGGATCCTACAATGGAAAAGAAGCATGGGTAAAGCAGTAGTAAGCCTGAAAAAGCATAATCCCGAGAATAATAACGACCATAGTAGTAATTAATGACATTTTGGCCGGTGCCCGATGACGAACCTATTTAGATGAGACGTGTGTGTGCTGTCTTATAAAGCCAGCTACTGATTCGAAGAATAAAGCAAAAAAAAAAAAAAAAAAAAAAATACAGCCTACCTACCAGCCAATGTGATCTGATGAATCTAAATATTTAAAGGTTTACCTAATCAGTCGCTTCCTATACTTTCAAAGCTAAGTTTCCAAAGACACGAAGTCTCTTCACACCACCATCAGGAATCATGGTCAACTTCACATGTGTGTACACCTTGCCGTTATCAACCTCAAATTCATGCTCTTTATCTGGTCCAGCCTTGGTTTTCTCGACAATGAACTCCCAGTTTGGATCGTCCGAGCTTGGAGCCTCCTCTGTACTGTTAATTCCCTCGACTGTGATATACTGTGGAAAGTTACCTCTGTAGAAGGCGGTATCCACCACCACTTTTTTCACTATAGTCTTGAATCCTAGCTTGACAATGGCCCAGTCAACATGATTAGGCACTCTAGATCTGGCTGTCTCCCAACCGTCAGACATATCGATTCCTCTTCCAGGAAGAAGTAGGTTTCCGGCATTTCCAAAGTGCTCGTCTGAGTTGGCAACGCAAACACCACCTTGTAAAGCGCTAGCTGTGTCTAGAACTGCAGATGTATCCTTTGTCACAATTGGGTACACCTTACCGTATAGGCGGAATCTGGCGATACCACCATCCGGGTACATTCTCAATCTAACATGGGTGTATGTCTTGTCGGTGATAGCATCCCTGATGAAGAACTGCTTCTGCGAGGGGCCGCATGCCACCTTAGGAATGATAGCATCCCATGACACCTTGGAAAAGTCTGTGTTCTTGTCGTCATCTATCAAGGTAGCTGCCTCCACCGAGATATATGGGGCCTGGTTACCATTGAAAAAGGCGGTGTCGATCTCGCATCCGATCAAAGATGCAGAAGCAACACCCATCTTGATGATGGTCCAGTCGGCCTCTTCCGGGTTATGACGCCTGGTTTCCCATCCATCGTACCAGGCACCGGCGTATGTGAATCTGGTGGCGTCCCTGATTGGAGCCTTCAACTTAATGAGGTTTTCTGCCTTGGCAAACCACTCGTTCGACGTCTGAAGCACCTTACCACCTAATTTTTCACCGATGACATCGGTGTACCGCTTAACGATTTTGGCTTTGAACTCTTCCTCTGAAACTTTAATCACAGACATCTGGGCAATCGGCAAAACTCAAAGCTTAGTTAACGGAAGAATAATGAGAGAACCCAGAAGGAAAAAGTGAACGTCAATTCCATGAGTCTCAGCTTTTTCCACCGGACAACCACTTATCTCGGCGAACGCCGAATGCGGAAGCGTGCGGGGAATTTACTGCTGGGGCCGTGGGTTGTTAGATAGTTTGGAGAGGTAGAATAGAAAGAGAAGATAGAAGCTGCGCTCTAAAGATCCTGGTTGCAGTGTCCAAGTGTCCGGATGTCTAAGTGTCCGGGTGTCCAAGTGTCCTAGATTTTCAAATTTTTGCTGGTTGCGAATCCAGAGTACATGCTTGATGCGTATAGTGGCGGTGTAAGCTGCATCCATCACGAAATCTCCACATATGCCGTCATCTGTTTTCGGAATTCTGTCCATTGTCTCGAAGCTCACAAACATTTTCGCCGAACTTTCGGCGGTCCATATCGCCTATCTCGAGTAGTCACCCTCGCACCTCTACTAGGCGGGACTGTGAGTGGTTGGTTCTGCAGGAGATCAAGCTAAGGAACAGTGCATTACAGGGCCTGAAGTGTGGCTGAAAAGATTAGCTGTGCAGACGATTGAACACTTTACCGATTCAGATGCAGGGAGTGTGGTGGGGAGAATTGGTGGCTGCGGGCTTCCGGTTTTCTTGATCAACCATCCATCACTCTCAACTTTTCTCATGTACTACGACAGCGGCTACCGTCGGACCCTGCTTCTCTCTGGAAACACCCGCCATCTCTACTCCTCTGTAAGCCTGCATTTTTATAGGCCAAGCGTCTCTCTACATCTCTTTATAATGCTCCTTTATTTACATAATTCACACCATTATATTTCCATGCAATATTGCTGGTATGCAGCCCGTGGTGTTGGCTTGTTCATCTTCGAATAGTAACCCGGTGTCTAGTTCGTACGTTGATGTTAGTACTTCGAGCAGATCTAGTGTCTATTTATATCGGTTCCTTGCTTCAAATAATAAAATCCTGTACTGGTTTTGGCTATTTCTGAATGTGGTTTTCAAGTTCTAGCTTCGTTCCTAGCATTTGTGCTAGCTGTGATTCTTTCTATACCGACAGAAGTGTTCAGCACATTTATGTGCTTCTATACTTTATTTGGCGTATCCTAGGCGCATATAACATTCTATCTATGTGGGCCTAATGCAAGCACAGATCATCTAATCCCAGCCATCTAGCTGGAATTTCGTAGTGTTTGTCTTTGGCGTCTGTTGCAAAGAGTCGGAAGAATGCAACACTCTCTCCACATATGTCAACATCCCATGCTTGTCTATAAGTATAATGGTTTGCGTTCTAGTACCGTAGTAATCTTCCGACGTAAAAGGAATGCTGGTGGTGCGTTTGAGCGTCAAATCGTTGGACCTTACAGGTGGAACAAAAATCGAGTTGGACATCTCCTCGAGAGCCTGAGCAAAGTCTAGGTTGAGCCAGTGGTTCGGATCAGGTGGAGTTGCCGTGGACATGAGAGCGAAAAGACGTTCTATGAGCTGTGATTCTGAAAGCCGCTCGGTGACAGACTCGGAAATTAATCTGTCAAGGAGCTTTCTGCCGTTTACCACCTTTGGCCAAGCCTCAAGGTACGGAGAGTTGGAGAGTCCGAGAGTGTTACAGCTCTGGTTCTCGTTGGATGCCGAGGTGTCGTCGGCGTCGTTAAACACAGAAGAGGTTTCCTTGTAACGATTGGAGAAAATGTATAGTGGGCCAATGGTTCTGGCGGGTCCCTTGGGCCGAAGATCGCCGTAGAACAACGAAAATCCGCCGACATCTTTGAAGTTCTGCATCTTTGCATGAGCCTTGTCGGACCACTGCAAAGGATCGAGATTTGAGCAGAGAAAAAGCGAAGGTATCTTTCCTCTCGATACTTTTCCTTGGTGGCACTTTGTGGGAGGCTCTCTGTAGTTGACTAACACTGCGATCTTACCTTTCCTGCTGACGCCGATCCAGGTTCCATGCTCTGGTCGAGCTAAGTCCACTGGGGCAAAAATGTCTTCGTCGATGAAGGAAGCATTCTGCGTTGGTCTCTGGAAGTATTCGTCTCTGTTGGACACAAGCACCAAGGCGTAGTTTGGGTGGCTTCTGGAGCATAAAAGAATGCACATGTGGTGAAGATGCAGAGAAAGGTGTGGCGGAGACTAATTGAGAAATTGAGAAACTGAAGTTGAGAGACTGAGAAGCAGAAGTTGAGAGACTGAGAAGCTGAGAAACTGAAATTGAAAAACAGAAGTTGAGAGACTGAGAAGCTGAGAAACTTAAATTGAAAAACAGAAACTGAGAAACTGAAATTGAGAAACTGAGAAATTGAGAAACTGAAGTTGAGAGACAGAGAAACTGAAATTGAAAAACTAAGAAACTGAAATTGAAAAACAGAAGTTGAGAAACTGAGAAATTAGTTGAGAGAGATAGCTGAGTTCTGCTGCTTATAAAGTTCGCGAGATGCGGGGTAGACAGAAGCAGGCAGGAGAGTCGGAGTACGGGAATAGTGAGGTGGAGAGGGGCCGATAGCAAGGAATATAATGAGTTTAGTGAGTTCAGCAAGTGGATCTAATTAAGGAAGTGATTTTGGAAAGTTCTGGGATGTGGAGGTGGAGAGCATCGGGAGATAAACGAAGCAGTGCTAGGGAGCATGGTTGGTGTGTGGTGATGTGTAGTGTGGTTAGATGTGTAATGTAGAGGTAGCAGCAACAGGAGCATCATCAGGTAAAGAGAAAAAGGAGATGATGAGCTCAGAGTGTGCAGATGTGATCTTGCCATGTCTCTGAAAGCATAGTAAATGTGGTGGTAGCAATGGGTACTAAGGGAGGTGATGGAACGTTGAGATTGAGAATTCCGGGGTGAGCCAAGTATTTGGGAGCAGTAGAGTATCTGCAGACGCAGAGTAGAACCGTAGCGGTGCTACTGTGTGACCTGGAGTGCATAGCTGGCTGAAGACCCAGTCGTCATCGAATGGTTTTTGATAACTGGCTTGAAGCATGTAAATCTGCATGTCAAGGTGGCTACAATCAGTGTATGAGCTTTTTTTATTGTTATGGTACTTCTGCAACCGGTGACTCAAAGCTGTGCTCTAGCTCTGTAGGGAGCCGATATAAATCACCTGCACTCAGCATTCTGGATGAGTGTGAACACCGTCCCATTCCCTCTCGGGAACTTGTGAGATGCATAACCGGCAAAATATAGAACATGTCTCTATGTAGAAGCCTTGGAATAGCACTGAAAGATGTTTCGAAATACGACACAGCCCATCTGGGCCGTCATCTCAAGACTTGATTTGTTGCGCTAGCTAGATCTCTATTACAGCCAGGTGATGAATGTTCGGCATCTACCAGAGTCATGAGTCACTCCCGGCTAGTCTCTTCAGCAAGCATTTCTCTAGAGCTTCCACTTGACGAATTTCCTATGTTATTACCATCACCTCCTACTAGCCTCAAGTGTACCTGCTACCTTTTTGTTTTATATACAAATATATTAAATGCATTACCAGATTACTCTTTGGGGTTCGTCCAATCCCGACCAAGAAAAGGTGAATGTGAGGAAAATGACATAAATAGCCTGGGTCCAGAGCCAGGCCCATAGACATTCAAGGCCCAAACGGATTGGCTTGTTTTTGTTCTGAAGAAAGGTCAACTGTAAGATTGGTTTCTTCCATGGGCTGATTATTAGTCTGAAGAAGATGAATGGCAAGATAAAGTATCTCGGTTCAAACAATGGCGAAGGGACCACCGTCAATGCTGTAGAAACAATAAGTGCGACAAAGGTAATCCAAGAAGTTGGACTAACGCTTGAAAAATCGATGCTGTCCTTAACCAACTTGTAAATTGTATAGCAGCAGAAATGGTAGACCGGAAGAAGTTGGAACTTTGCAGATGGTGTTCTGGTGATAAACCTTCTGACGATGTAGAACACATAGTGGCGATTATCAGCCAAAATAAAGGGGTGAATTATAGTACACTCTTGGATGAAGAATGCAAGAGCTGCAATCCACACGGAATTCAATAATAGTGCTCTCTTGTTGAGAAAGTTGTCCCGAATGTAGTCGGCAACGAACTCCGGAGAGATCCATAGTGGCATGCTGAGAATCGTGAGGAAAGCAGCACAGTAGAACACCTGCATCAAGTGGAAAGTCGCCTCGTGGTTGGATTTGTCGCCAAGAGTAATTCCACCGTTCGAGATGACAAATGCACCAAACAATCCGGCGTTGAGCACGAAAGGTAAAGTGATTTTCAAGTTTTTGAGAGTGAACTTCACAAAAATGGCCAGGTCTTCCTTGAGTTTACCTTTATAGAGTTTTTCCTTCTGGATCATGGAGTCAAGAAGTGCCACCATCGTAAATGCAGACCAGATGATGTTGGTCTGTCTAAAAAAGACGGACACAAGGCCAATGGCAGCAGCAAGAACTGCGTTCTTGATGTCGGCTTCAAACGGCCGTGTATATGCCACGGTGTAAGCAGCTAGCACAAAAACGCTGGACCATATGTCAGTGTAGAAAAGAGAGTAGTAAATCGTCAATAGTGGAGACATGAAGATCGACATGCTGATGAACCCAGGATTCTTCGTGCATGACCGGATATAGAACACCAATGTTGCAATGGTCAAGCCGCCTAAAAAGCTCAAAAACCGTAAGCTACCCAAATCGCAATCGGATCCTGAGATCCTGGAGTACAAGTATCCTAAGTAGTACAACCCTGGTGGCGTGGTGATTTTGGGATCCCAGTAGTCCCAGTTACCTTCACAGTACTCCTGGCACTGGTTGACGTGGAAAATCTCGTCGATAAATGGGTAATCCACTGTACCAATTGTATCTTGGTTGAACACCTTCAGAGGAAGAATGCCAAGCGACATTGTTATAGCGTCGAACAAACCCGGTGCAAACGACATGATAAGAGTGGTTTAATTCAAAATATATCAAGTAGAAAGCTCTAGATATAAATAAATGGCTGTTTGCGCCCTTTATATACGAAGATGTACCAGTTTCTCGGAATAGAAATAGATTTTGTTAGCCTTATTATGAAGTTCCGAGCCGCGTTGGCCGATGTGGAAATTATTTTTGGTCCAAGGCCATAGAAGCTTGCTGCACAACAGCTTGATGGATATCATCAGTAGAGAGTATGGGTTTGCTTTATGGTCGTACTTTTGTCTTCTGCTATTATTAAAGATTATGAACTTAAAGTAGCTAAGCCCCCTCATGTTGGTGATTGGAAAACTCGCTGGACTAGGTGCTGGTTTTCCGATTTGCTGGCAGCAATTGCAGCTCGTAAGTCTAGTGGAGTAGTGGAGAACTGCTGCACCGATGAATGCCCGTAGCCGGAGCCTCTGGACCTAGTCGTTCTCCTTGTAGTATTCTCCTACCTATTTATCGTCTATTATACATTTCCTAATACACACTCCTCTATTTAAGCACATCCTCTTGCTCCGCTTCCAACTCCATGTTGTCCTCGATCTCGTTAAAGGCATCGAAATGAATTGGCCTGTGCAGCTCGTGGTAAAAGGAGATCGGGTTATCCAACTTCAGGTTAAAATTCATGTCATCTGTCCAAGAGTTAGCAATGAAGGAATAATTCCAGAGGTCCATCTCGGGAACCAAAAAGAAGCCCTTAAATCGGTCTGTTAAGACGAGAGGCGTCCGCTTCTTAAAATCTGCCGAATAATCTGCAAGGCCAACGGCAGACCCCAAAGAGTCGAGATGCTCTCTACCCCACTTAATACCCTTCTTGCTCAAACTGGCTGATGTCAACGTTACCGATCCTGGGGTAAATGCCACGGAAATCGATGCCGATTTCTGGTCCCATCCCAGTTGACGAACTAGTTTAGAATGCATCACAACCTCGGATGAATCGTTCGATTGATTCTCTAACCCTGAAGGTATCGTATGGATCCAGCCTAGCGGCTCTAATCCCTCTAAGTACTGCGATTTAGGCTCCTCCAATGGAAAGTCAATATGGTGGTTGTCTCCCACCTGAGGCATCATTACGATACACCTAACTTCCTTCACCTGCTCGGCATCCGCTGGTGACTTTCCAAAGACGTATCCCCCTATTTGGCAACGGGTGTCGGCACATTCAACAAATTTTGATAGCAAGTTCTTTGGTATGACGTAAGCATAGCTCTCTGTATCAGCCAAGTCTCCTGTAGAAATGTACACCTTCTTGGCACGTTTGTACAACAATGTGGCCTCAAGAGCACGGTGACGCCAGTCAGACCTTGACTCAAATCTCTCTTGTTCGTGTTCCGTTGTTGTCACTGTAACAATCTTTTCGCCATGGACATTAGTAGTGATGGTCTTTACAGCCGTTTGCTGAGTAGCATTGTCATTGACTGAATTTCCTCCCTCAATCTCAGTAATCTTCTGTCTTCTAACAGAAGGCGCATTGATATCCTGTCCCAAAATGATATCCCTAATCTCATTGTCTGTCAAAGAGTTGATGTTCACATTGTACTTCTTCGAGTAGTCAGTTAAGATTAAATCTGCCAATTGGGACTCAACATGTTTCCACTGAGTGTCGCTTAATGTTGGCCATAGATGATGTTCTTTTGTCTTAATTGAACTGTCCGGTCTTAGTATCATCTTTGCTTTGTTTGCATTTACTTGTAGAGCACGCATCAAAATTATAAGTCTGTTGAACGCTGTGAAAGAAGAACACGTCTTCATCCAATCGTCGTAAATATTGAAAAGAACCATCTCTGGTTCCTTCGCAGTACTAACGATATCCAATATCTTATCGATCTTCAACGCAGACGCGAATGGGAGGTGCAACTCTGATGGCCTTATCGAAATATTAGGGAAATCCAACATATGAACCTCGAGAGGATCTTGGATTCCTTTCCTTGTAATAATGATCTGCTTTGGCTGCTCTTCTCTTGGCAAGGATCGAATCAATGCGGCAACCTCTTCTGCCGATTTCCATTTAGATAACTGACCTCTACGCTTCTGACCCTGGAACACTGAGCTATGAATAACCTTCAAAAATAGCTGTCCTGTCTTTGGGTTTAGCATAAACAATGCACCATTCAACACGGTAACGGCTGTATTTCCCTCAAAAGTATTGTGTGAGATCACACGATAAACATTGGAGTCATCAACAATGATTTTGTTGTCGTTGTTAAAGAGTTCTGAATAATTACTGGAGCTCAAAAATGCTTCCTGCGGTTGTGCCTGGTATAGTTGTAATCCTTTTCTTATTCTTTCTCTTAGCACGTACAAGGCGGGATTTGCCTTCATAATTGTTTTCATGGCATTCCGTAACAGTTCTTTCAATCCAGGGAACCAATTTCCGTAAGCATCATACATGTTATATGCTAAATCCACAGTAACCATTACACCGGTGGCAGAAGGATAAACTGTAGTATTATCTGTCGTATAGTCCAAAAATTTGGCTCTTGCATATCTTGAAATATCATGTGAGTCGTAATCACCGTAACGAAGTTGTACATCAAGCCAGAATTTGTCCGATTTTAACATGTCCATCTTATCATTGGAGTCAAACATCAAGGATGGTCTTGAGCAATTCCACTGATAAGAACTGGTGAGTAAGATATCCGCTGCAGAAGAATTCATTTTATAGGACTTTCGAGGATGGATAGGTAACTTCTCAACGGCATCAATTTGGAGGTCGTCAAGATGGCCATCTAAAACCTGACAGAGATCAACAACTAAACTTTCGTGTATCTTCTGCCAAAGATGAGCTCTAAATATCTGAATTAGAGAAATCTTCAAGGTAGGGATTTTACCGTGGAGGAAAATCCCGGTCAAATCTAGCTGTACCAAGAAACCGACATAGACATTTGCTCGGTTAATAGTAGGAGACCACCATAACGTGAAACGTCTATTTGGAATCTGAGACAAGCCTGACCTCTGGGCATTGGTCAATTTCTTGAACTTTAGAGTATCTTCAAAGCCGGATGCCTTCTCCCAGAATAAGCCTTCCCATGATTCAAATCCTGTGCCCTTAAATAATGTGTGCTCTAAAATAGTCTCGATTCCCCCCAATGCCTGTATGACATCGGTACGGTAGGCATTCAAGTTCCATAATTTTCCATCATGCCTATCTGAGAGCCACCAAAATGCATTATCACGGGTCACTGAATATCTCTTGAATTCTTTTCTGATTCTGTATCCTTTATCAACAGCCAAAGTTTGTCTGTCTTTCTGGAACAATGTGCTAATACGTGGTAAACCCCTGTCCCAGCTATCTTCAAGATCCTCGAAAGTTAAGCGACGTCTTCTTTGGGCAGCTTCCTCTCGCTTCAAAGCGAACTCAGACCAGACTCGCTGAGAGTCCAAAAACTCGTTTTCCCACGTTGTAATGTATCTGAAAATTGTAGGTATCAATCTATCATCATCATGGGTCATTCCAGATCTAAAGTGAGTAATTCCAGTATCAGTTTGTTTCGACCACCTCAAATCAGAAGCGGGAATCAAAATATGTGAAGCACTTAGCATACCCAATCCTCCGAGCTCCTTTGGTGTATAGAAGACAGCAGGAGGAAATCTGGAAGGCATCTTAGAATTCAATCCGAGTTTGATTCTTGTTTGAATTTTTGTTTCGCATTTAACTAATATATCAAGTAAGGATGTTGTGGAAACAATAGCCTCACGGTAGTAGACGAATAATGATAACAAGGCAGTATTCCACTTGCTGGCAATCTTTGTAAATGCAGTAGATCCAGCAGACATTAATATCTGTCTAATTCTGTTATTGAATCTGTCAACATCTTCTTGGGTGACTTGCAAGTAAGCTTCAGCAGTGCATTCCTTTGTATTCTCATCAACCAAATCCCAAACTCCTTCCCTTGACGATGCCTGAGTAATCATCCGGCATTTAGGTAATATTCTGACCTCAAATCCACACATGGTGAAAAGAAGATTTGGATTATCTTTAGAGTACACTGATGCTAGAGAGTCCTCCCAATTTAATGTGGCTAAAGATGAGGGTATTCTTCCCTGAATTTCCCAGAATACCGAACGTCCAAGATGAACGTCATGACGCATAAGCTTCATTCTCGAATCTCTTGGCCAACATCTGCGGTTGTTGTATCCGACAACATATTCAAAATTTGGATCTGGATTTTCAGAAAGGAAGTCCTGAATCAGATCGTCTGCCTCCTCCCTACTGAATCTGAAAAAGATATGGATCTTGTCAATATATCTGGAATAGATTCTTATAGGGGATTTTACCTGTGTTTCTATGTTATCCATCTCCAAGAAGTCGTTTGGCCTTGATGGAGAGCCCGCTATCTCAGCTGCTCTATCTAAGCCCAAAATTAAAAGGTCTAACATTAAACCATAATATTGGTAAACAAATGAGGAAAATTGAAGACCTCTGATCATTCCATACTGATTAATGTGACTCATGTCCTTGTACGAAATTCCCACGTTGTTCTTGGCCGTGATGTAGTCTGCAATGTTAGAATCCATAATCAATCGAAGTAATTGATTAAGCAGTGTAAAATCGACCTTCTCAGCAACCTTATGAAGAGTAGTCTCAAGCATAACGTTACATTGTCCATCAGAAGTCTCCCAAACCTCGTGTAGATTGTTTATTCCCTGACACCACTTATAGACAAGTAATGGCGGAATTTCGGCATCACTTGGCTTTACCCAGTTCGGAAAGAG
The DNA here is from genome assembly GCA_030565225.1 of Allodekkera sacchari. Taxonomy (NCBI): domain Eukaryota; kingdom Fungi; phylum Ascomycota; class Pichiomycetes; order Pichiales; family Pichiaceae; genus Allodekkera; species Allodekkera sacchari. The sequence goes on from JAJMBG010000061.1 coordinate 24,740, forward strand.
TCCACGTTTATCTGCTTCATACCATAGATACTGATCCAGATAGGCGTCGACAATTTTTTCTATTGGTTCAACATCGTACACTGGTGAAATGAAGTTGTAGTAGTCCATCATCTCTAATTGAACTTCCTTAAAGTTTCTTTGGGTCAAAATGGTTTTCTTGATATTAGCCAAAAATTCATGTGGATTGTCGTAAGCCTGTTCAATCAACGCTAGTTCCTGCCTTTCTGATGAATTCAATCGTCCCTTTGACTGGTACGTTTCCTTTAAATTTTCCAATGCCAAAACTAGAATTTTAGTATCATGTTTATAGTTGATTGGTGGAAATGGAATTGGAACAAAGTTCCGGCTTTCAAGCCAGTGAACCATCGTCATATAAATAGCCACACCCTCTTGAGGATTGATATATGGACCCTCTTTCTGATAATTCTGTTGTCTCTCCTGTTCATTCTTAATCCATAGTCTTGTCAATCTACCCAAGTTCTTTTTTGCAACTGCCTTATCTGCAGTAGCACCTCGTTTGATTCTCTCTCTGTTGTAGTGGGCAACAGAAATCCAGCTGTCTGCTTTGGCTTTCACGTATCTTTCAATGATCTTTTCAATTGGTTCCGGCATACCTGGAACCTTCCATGGTATATTAGCCTTCCAACATCTCCATGCCTCACTCAAATGCTGTAAAATTGCCTTTGATTTGTTCTGCTTTATTCCCTCAGGAATCATATCAAGAATATCCCGAAGCACGGAGGCCCGAAGCTCAAGATCGTAGTAAGAATCAACTCTCTGTTTCGTAATTGTCTTAGCGACTTCTTTGGATTGTCTGCCTTCAAACTGACGGGCTAACAAGTTTCCTAGCCATCTCTCCAATATCGGAATTATACCCCTCATAAAGAAGAGCCAAACACGCCAGGCAGGCTGCCAAAATCCACATCCTGGCCCCTTACCAATCAATGTATTGAATCTAGAATAAACGACATGCTTCAAATCCTTGCAGGCCCTGATCTGATGCATAACTTTGTATTTGTATCTGTAAATTCCGGTTAACTGTCCCATATGGTTAAGAGCATAATAAATACCGTCAGCAAGTTGGTACGCATCAATATTTCCCAATCGAAATTGAATATGTGCATCAACAATAATTTTGGTAGCTCTGAGAATCTCTCTGATCAAATGGAAGGCATTACCAAACCGGGAGCGCTTTCTTTCCTTTGTAGACAACGTCTTTGTTGGTTTGAGATTGAAGTTATAGTCAAGATGTAAGTATGTTAATCCTCGCCTGTGTATCAAAAGATTTAACATTGTATATCCCTGTTTGCAGACCTGAATCCCGGCTTCAACCCAGTCAATGGAAGTCTGCTGGAAATACTTGGTATTCTTTAGTGTCTTAATTAGATTACCTGACTCCACGTTAGGAATTGACCTATGCAATTGATTTGCAACATCCAATTTTAAAAGTTTCTGGTGTGAAATCCGAGTTTTCACTGGGTTTTCTCTAGAGCAGTGCTCTCTATACCATGGTTTCGCAAATGAAACATCTTCTGCACGAACTGTTCTCCCACTCCGACGATTGAACGGATATGGTGCCCACCATAAGTTAATTGCAGGTCCTGTCTCTTCGGTTGTTAGTTCTTCATCGGCCAAAAAAGGCACAAAAGATTCGTCGCCTTCAAAATCATCGGGTATAATTGTATCATCTTTTGCAGGCTTTATGGGTTGTAAAGACATATCAAACTTGAACAGAGGCTCTTCAGGATCTTCATATCGGATGGAAAGATTTGGAGGATGATGGTACCAGGAACTGTGAACCTGTCTGGTGATAGAATTATACAAATATGGGAAAGCCACGCGGTATTCGGTTCTTATTTGAGTTCTGAAAATGATGCGATCAAGTGAGTTGAACTCACTGAAATCTTCATCCTCGGGGTTGATGTTCTTGTATAGTGGCTCAAATTTAGGTCCATCAGGAAGCGATAGATTCAAAGCTTTGGCGGTGAAAAAGGAATCCTTATCAAAAAGGTAGTAGTAGTTGGGGTCATTAACATCGGGCAGGAGTGGAGAAGAGAGGCGGTACAAATTGGACATGATCTCCTGGTTAAGCTTCCATTTTCTATACGACTCTCCATTTATATGTTTGCGGTCATCAACGAATGGCTTGCACTCATAAAGTTCATCGTAGATGGGAGCATCTTCAATATCGTCTAGCTGTATTCTAATTGGATCTGGAGGTGTCACATCCTCAAGATAATCGGAATAATTCAAAAAGGGCTCTTCATCATCAAAAGCAGGAAGCCTCATCCGCTTGAAATGGTTCCTATCTCTTTTTTCTCGTCTCATCTGTAGCCAGGTTGCAGCCCACTGTGCCATGTACACCGGCCCTATCACTCTTGGAATCTCGTCGACAAATGTTATGGCACCTGCGACGTGATATGTGACCTTAACGTCTTTGGTCTGCTCCCAGGGCTGCGGCATGTTCTCCAAAAGCTTCAAGATGGCGTGGGGCAAGTATTTCAATGCACCCAATATCGATCTCTTTTCCTGGGAAAACTTCTTGGACGAAAGATCTCCCTGGTCATTTATGATTTTTCGAAGATATTCTGGCGGCATTTCCATCTTAGATGCATGAACATACGATCCTTTCTGCACCTTAGCCTCGGTGAACCGAGACTTTTGCTTTTCCAGCCATTTGGCCTTTCTTTGGTTGAGAAGCTTGGCATTGAATGGCTTTGAAGAAGAGGAAGCACCAGGACGAGGCGGAGGCGGAGAAAAGCCATGTTTAGGTGTTCGTTTTGAAAGAGTAGGAGGAGCACCAGCACCAGATGATGGAGGCGGTGGGGGAGGCAGAGCAAAGTCGTTTAATGATGTATTAGAGTGCTTTGGTGGAGGAGGAGGAATCGAACTCCTTGATGATGATGATGGTGATGATGATGATGCAGGTGGAGGGGGAGGTGGTGGAGGCACCCAAGTAGGCGTAGCTGATATTTTGTGTTGTTGGCTCTGTGATAGTGGTGGTGGTGGCGGTGGCGGTGGAAGCTTTGCATTGACCTGTTTCTTTGCTTTCTTCTTAGGCGGTTGATTTTCAGGTTTATCTGCAGGAGGTTGTTTCCTAGGTGGCTGCGCAGGCATGGTGATCGGAAGTCGTTGCTTGTGTTCCGGTCGAAGCTATCGGCTCTTTGTCGATGCAGATAGTACAATTAGCAGCTTATTGACCCCTTAAACTCACACTGTTCTGGTATGGGATATAGTTTGTAAGAAGAAAATTTTGAATTTTTGCACTGCGCGATAGCTTAACTTTATATAGTGGAGCTCTACCCCGATGTGCATGGTAACTTTAAAAACTGGAAAGAGACAGGGGAGGACATTGTTTTTCTCAATTGAAGTTGAGAGATAGGAGGATAAAGCGGCTATCTGGAAATTTGGGGGCTGCCCAGCTGGTGACAATCTTGACAATGCAGACAGAAATATCTCCACAACCACCACTGTAATGCTCCTCTACAGTAATTTTTGGCTGGTATTATCCTAGCAGTTTCAACTGCCAACAAAAAGCAGTAGTAGATTTTTCCGACATGGCAGGCCCGTAGATGGTTACAAGTATTCAATGGCAGAAAAAAAAAAAAAAAAAAAAAAAAAAAAAAAAAAAAAAAAAAAAAAAAAAAAAAATCAACAGCAAATTGCAGATCCGAGCTTTGCGTGGCCGAATGGAAGGAAATTCAAACTGCAGGCCGGTTACTCCGTAGTTCTAGAGCATAGAGCACTACCTTATCTTCTTTTCCATAAAACTAAATCACTTCTTCATGCAAATATGCGATTGTCTAGCTGAAAGACGAGCCGTGTTTCTCTGCCTGTCTTCCTCATTTCTTCCCTTTCATAGCATCTATATCATTATCTATATATTATTACATTTTGTCTGTTACTGGCCTGCATTCAATTTCGTTCGGGCCTCTCTTGCGATAGATCTAGCCTCCTCAATTTCGTGCGATGTTCCATGAGTTAGCTCAACTGCATAGTTGTATGCCTGCTGCCAGTTTTCCCTGTTAGCTTCGTACTTAGCCAACCAAAGTCTTGCCTTCGACGACTCATCTGTCACTCCCTCTTCTATCTCGGTTTCAAGGCAAAGTATCATGTGTGATCTTGTCGACTTGGTATCCTTTATTTTGGCATATAGGGTGGCAAGTTTGTAAAGCAATGCCGGATCAACCTCCGAAGATACATTCAAAGCCTTTTTGTATGCTTTTATCGCCTCTTCATAATGCTGCAACTTTCCAGAGCAGTTGCCTATTGCTTGCCACATACGTCTGTCAGTTGGTTTTAAAGCGCAGGCACGCTGATAGTAATATAGAGCATAAAGGTTCATATCAAGCACCTCATAAGCTTGCCCTAGGCCATACCAAGCCCTAAAATCTTTATTATTTGTATCCACTGCCCTTCTGTAGCTCTCTATGGCCGCATGGGAGTTCTTTAACTCCACGAATTCGTGGCCCATCAACGTCCACGCGCTGAGGCAGTTCCTGTTCAAAGCTAAAGCACGCTTATAGTACATGATGGCCTTTTGGTGATCAAATTTTAACGAATAGTAATTGGCAATAATACAGCAAGTCTCGGGCCGAAGCGGATCAATCTGTGATGCGTACTGCGCCAGAAAGGCGAGCTTTGATTTTTTCTCCATAACGTAAAGAATATTGGAGTATGCATCCATGTCGTCAAGTCTGAGCGGATCATTTACAAGCACGTCGTCAAAGATATTCTCCGCTGAAACATAGTCGAGGCCGTTGTATGACATAAGAGCTTTCTGGATCTTCAAGAAGCTAAAGTTCGGAAATATTTCCAGAAGATATTGTAAAACATCATAAATTTCGGTAGACGTCTGGAAAAACTCCTGATGCAAGGTCACTTGAAAGAATAAGAGCATGACGTTGTAAAGTTTATTGTCGGTGAATTTGATGTTCTTCGAGAATCGGTTGAGCATGTTGACTGCTTCTGTAAAGTTCGAAAAGCTCGCAATAAGCTCCGTCCAGCATGACCAATTAAATGGATAGAGTGTCAATGACTGGTAAAAAAGCTCCTGAGCTCTGGACCTGTCATTTGAGTGAAAGGAAACGATTCCATCCAGATAAAGGAGAAATGGGTCCGCCATTTTACCCTTGTTGACAGCCCGGACAGCCTCGATTTCCTTGTGGATGTCGGGTAACTTCTCATTCTGAACCTTTCCGTTGTTGGGTCCAAATAATCCATCTGAGGTAAAGCTCTTCTTGCGCTCTCCCGTCAAATACAGAGAGTATAGACGTATAAACACAGCTCGATGGCTCTGACAGCCTTTGAGGACATATGAGCAACGATCAAACTCCTTACAGCTAAAATACGATTTTGCAAGGAGAATTTTGGAATGTTCTTCAAAGGCGGCACACTCTTGCTCATGTGATGGCTTTGGAAGGTACGATACTGTAGATTTCAAACTCTTGGAACTTTGATACACGGCATATCGCTGTTGCTTGCTCAATGGACAAAGTCCGTTGAGTGCCTCGCTCGACCATCGACTACCCTTGTATAAGTTGAGCTGTTGTAACACTTCAGAGCTCTCGAGAAGAGCATAACGGAGCTGCAGCTGCTGATCGAAGTCCATATGGATTTGAATATAGTGAGGTGAGCTTTTATCGGGGTATTAGGTGGTTTATATCCGAGAACGTGTAACGCTGATATAGGAATAAGAAACAAGATTCTTTAGTGAAAAAGAAATTCGAATGGTTCACAATTAACTTGAGAATGGCACTGTTGTTGCACTTTTCTGCTAAGTATCTGAGCAGATGATAACGTAGAGTTTATATATGTAACGTGCAAAACAGGCGACCTAAACTGAAACTCAACAATCTTAAAATAGGTTGATTATCCGTTGCCTTTTTTGCCACCAATGCAGGAAGTCTTTGAATCTTGAATTCTTCGATTGTAGGATAAAAACTTATTAGAACAGATGATTACTGATCTCAGTTGGCACAAAGAAGTTGACAAGAAATTATGTTTGCTGCTGCGTCAGAACCAGTTACAATAGTTGAAGAGAATATTATGTCACAAAAGGTTCTCTGAAAACTTGACAACAAATATGGATATAAGAACAAAAGTCAACTTGCAGCAGAAGGTTAGTTAGTTATCTTGAACATGAATAATCTTGGGTTAACGCGGTGTGAGATGTCCACGAAAAAAAAAAAACCATTTTGAGTTTTTCGTTGAATGGTGATTGATCACATCGAAAAATCAAATGAATGCTAAGGTGAATAATACACAGGCAGTAGAATGAAATGGCACTTTAAATATCGAACAATGATAAACAGCCCAGATGGCCTGATTTAATATGTGAAAAAACTGTCAATTTTGGTACGATAAAAGTGTAGGAAGCAATACGGCGCCAAAAGTTTATTATGGTGTTGATTTCGGTAAAATGCTATGCAATAAAATGCTATGACTGACCGTTTGGGATCCCTAAATTTCGGGTTTCAGGAAAAGAGTTGTAATAAGAAGAAAATTTGGGTAGGGAATCATTATTAGGCCCCCCACTTGCCTGACTCCAAAATGTCGACGCCTGTGTATTAAGTTGCACTACTCTCCTATCCCGGCACGTGAATCTTTATGATAATTATTTATATTAAAAATTTACGAATATAAGTTAACTTTAATCAAACTACATTAAAAAACGCAGTTTATGCAGCGGCAGTTGCAGAGGTAGTGTCGGCTGGCTTCTCCTTCTGGAAGTGATTCTTATACACGCCAGATAGCCAGACCTTCAAGTTCTTGATTGGATCGTTCTTCTTTGGAACTCTCATAAGCCAGTAGATAAAGATGGTACCTGCAACATTGACAACGTTGTAAACCCAGAAAATTCCAAAATTCTGCCATCCGGAGAACCGTAAAGCATTGATGGAAATTAAGTATGCATTGGTATTTGCCATCTTACAGTAGTAACAAATATCAGTGGCATTTGGATTCACCAAGTATCCTCCAGCAACTTTCATGTAAGGTTCCATATAGTCGACACATGTACCACCGAAAGGATTAATAGCCAAAAGCTCCTCTTTACCACAAGTAATTGGTGCCGAACCAACTCCTGCATTCAAGAATCCGGCAATCCAATAAGTGAATGGCGAAACTCTATACATGAAAATCCAAAATCCTGGAAGGTCATCCTTCGAAACCAAGACACCACAAAATAGAAGAGATAGAGAGAATAACGTAACGGCAAGATTTGCGGCATTCTGCTCTGCCTCCACACCTGCCATACAGGCTTGGCCCAAAGTACATGTGAAAACATAAAATTCCACACAATAAAGCCACATCATGACACCCCTCTCGTGGACAGCATCAGTGTACGAGGCATTATGGGCAAAGTCAACAGGGAAGTAGAAGCAGATAAATGCAATAGTACCAGTGATGATCATCCATGGAATCTCGACAGTAATTTGGGCGGTGATGAAAGCAAACCAACTGAAAGTTCTAGAAGGTCTTTCCCTTGCCTCGTATAACTCTCTCTGTGCAACATAATGAGGAAGCATTTGCTCAACCAAAATTGCAAAGACGGCAGTGAACATGAAAATCGAGAACATCTGATTTTGCAATCCTTGAATAGACGTAGTGGCCTTGAAGAATGTGAAACCATTAAGCAAACTACACAAAATCACCAAAGAAAACTTCGAATAGATGTAATTTGGCGTCCTCCAGTACTGCTGAAAAACTCTCTTGGTAACTTGTGTGTACTGTGTCCACATATTAGAAGCATACGATGAACTTTCGTTTTCCACCTTCAATGGTTCCTTCTCTAGTAGGTCTGTTCTCATTCTCTTTAATTCGGCATTAACTGCAGCATACTCCGGTGAATCTCTCCAAACCTTGTACCAATCTCTGTCTGGGTGCTCACCTGGGGCAGCTCCAATTGCTTGCAACATCCACTCAGCTGGATTAGCCTTGTCTGGGCAAGGAATTGAACCATTGCGCTCAAAGTACTTGATCAAAGTCGAAGCACCTGGTCCGATTGGTCCAAAGTATACTGTTTGTCCACCACTCTTAAGCAACAACAAGTTGTCGAATTGAGAGAAAAGCATAGCCGAAGGCTGATGAATGGTACACATGATGGCCTGACCAGAATCAGATAACTTTCTGATCAAACAAAGAATGGACCAGGCAGTCTGAGAGTCCAAACCAGAGGTTGGTTCATCCAAGAAAAGCAATAGCTTTGGTTTGGCGACCAATTCGACACCAATAGTCAACCTCTTTCTTTGTTCCACATTTAGACCTTCACCCGGAACACCAACCACAGCATCAGCGTAACCTTCCATATCCAAAATCTTGATGACATTCTCAACATAAGCATCCTTTTCCGCCTTTGGAACAGCTGTAGGCTGTCTCAAATAGGCTGAAAATCTCAATGCCTCTCTAACGGTGGAAGTAACTAAATGCAAATCCTGCTGCTGAACGTAACCAGTAGATCTCTGGAATGACTTAACTCTTGGTCTTGCGTTCACCAACATATCACCGGTAACAACACCAAAAGTAACTCTGTCTGCTAGAACATCCAATAAAGTTGTCTTACCAGCACCAGAAGCACCCATAAGTGCAGTCAATGTACCAGGCTTGACCCATCCATCAACGTTGTCTAACAATCTCCTTATACCTCCATCATAAGGAATATCAAAGCACACATTGTTCCAATGAAAAATATCATTACCACTATCCAATTTCATGCCCTGATCCTGAAGGCTCTTATGGGTATCAAACTTTTGAAGACTGTTATCAGATTCCAAATAAGTCGTTTCCTTTTCATTAACTCTTTGGGCTTCAACATCTTTAGAGCCAGAATTGATAACCTCCAAATGGTGCTTTTTACGCAAAGCACGAAGCTTACCTCTCAAGAATATAGCCTTTTCACCCTTCTGTCTAGCACTTCTATTGAATTCGACACCCATTAAATAGGTAAGAAGTAAGAAGAAAGCAAAGCCCATACTGATACCCCAATCTCTCCATTTATGGGAATTACGATACTCGAATGCAGTTTGAACATAAGTTTCACCATTAACATAGGACTGGCCAGGAACGGCACCAACCGAATCGCACACTTTGTAGTTTATTGGAAGAAGGTCATAGCTTCCACCCTGGGGAACAAATGTAGTGCATGCTATCTTTCTTCCATGAAATTCATTAACCATCATGGCCTCGAAGACATATGCAATAGGATTTATGTAGTTAATCCATCTACTCCATCCTAGCATATAGTGGACTGGAACCACAAAGCCTGCATAAATTGCCATGGCTAAGACCATAAGGGATGCTGGAGTCATTGCTTGCGATAGCGATCTCGTTAACGAACCAATTGTACGGAACAAGTGACTCATGACAAACGTAGATGTGGTAGCAATCAAAAGATAGAAAAAGAATGCCCCGGGTTTACGCTTCAAATTGACCATGAAATAAAGTGTCAAATTGAAAGCCAATGAAGTGATTATCTTTGTTGGGATCTCACTAATAATAGAAGCAAAAGCCTCAGCGGAAGGATGATACAAGCCATACTCCTTATGCTTCTCAACAATTGGTCTGGACTCATAAAGAGCAAAAACCTCTAACAAGGACATTAAGGAGTTGAAGAGACAGGCGAAGAACAAGCAAGCACCTCTGCCATAAATATCACTGGTGACATTTTGCAAGTTGAAAAAGACAGAACCGTTCAAAAGAGCCATTAAGAAGTTGACAAAAACGGTGAAGGAGGGCAAGGTCAAATCGTTTCTAATTCTTTGGAAAGCACGAATGGTCAAGTATCTGACCTGCATTCCAAAGGAAACAGTGAAAGGCTCTGAACCTCTCAAATGTCGGGATTGCTGTGCTCTCTTCGACACATAGGCCTTTTCCCTGAACAGTTCTTTGTTAATCTCAATCTCCTGCAGGTAGTAATCAATATCCCTGAGCAACTGCTGATATTCTGGGGAGGCCTTCCAGTATGTCTCGAACTCCTCAGGAGTCTTTGGAACCCTTTCCTCCCATCCCTTTCTTGGAGTTCTCTCAGTACGAGAGGTAAGAGAAGTAAGGAAATCGGCAGTGGTCTGTCTAGGAGGACATTCCCAGCCCATACGCTCAAAGTAATTCTTTGCGGACTGGGTATCACCAAAGAAAATCTGTCTTCCTTCATACATAAGGATGACGATGTCAAACAAATCGTATGTCGATTGGGAACACTGGTAAATCGAAACAACGGAAGTTGTGTCAAGAACTTCACTGGACAACTTCAAGCACTTCACAAAGTTTTCTGCAGAGGCAGAATCCAAACCTCTGGTGGAGTTATCCCAGCACTGGAACTTTGCTCCACATAGAGAGACCTCTGCGATGGAAACTCTCTTTCTTTCTCCACCGGAGACACCTCTGACAAACTCATTACCGACTTTTGTATTCCAAGTGTGAGACAAACCGTACATGGCCATGTACACCTTGGTAAAATGCACAGCATAGTCCTCTCTGGAAACGCCTTTCGGTCTGTTTTGTGGAACCTTCATCAACGAGGCAAACTTCAATGTCTGACCCACGGTAAGATGAGGAAAGTGAATTTCGGTCTCGGCATTGTAGATGACTTCTCCACGATAATGCTTCTTGATGTCGCTCGGGCTGAGACCTTCATAGGTGATGTAGGAGTCGGCATCCACATGGTAGCCGTAAGTCTGGGAAGCCATAGTCTTAAGAAGAGTGGAGCATCCAGCACCAGGTCTTCCCAACACAACCACCAAGGATCCAGGCTTGATTAAACCATCCATTGGCTTCAAAATGTCAAAGACATTTTCTGAAGGATGGATCCGGTTAGCTGCCAACTTGAAAGCTTTCTCGACCCAGTTGAGGAAATCGGTTTTGTAGTCGGCATCAACAGCACCTCCGTAGCAGTGCAAATTCTTGTACAATACACCCATGGCATAGGGCTTGTAGTAATCGACATCTTTGTCTCTAAGTGCTCTGAGGTTCTTAATCCAGTATTTGGCACTGAAGCCAGGATCATCCGGGTTAAGTCTTGAGTCGGTAGACTCAAAAGGAGACTCGCCGTCGACGCTAATCTGCGAAAGACGAGTGGATTCTCTGGAAAGACGAGTATTGAACAACTGTAGCGGCTGGTCGTTCTCCTTCTCTTTAAGCTCTTGAGCATTTGAAGACTTGTCCTGGAGGCTGTCACGTGACTGGTTGGCCATGTTTCTGCCGGAACCATGGGTTAGCTGTCTGGCCAACTCCTGGATTGCATCTTCGTCCAAGTTGCTGAAGTCTCCGATCTCGCTATCGGAGTCTTCTGGGCCAACTCTGATTCTCTCAGTCATTTTGGCAAAGTGAAGGAAAGAATAGAATTATTATGGGGCGGCAATTATGACCACAACGAAAGATTACTAGTGTAGTACTATAGGTACAGTAAAAAATATTATAGATGTCTGAAGTAACAAAAAAGAATAAAAATACGGAAAGAAGAGGAATAATCCGGAAAGACGTAAAAGCTGCAGAATCACGGGGTTATATCTCATTTATTTTTCAGGAAAATAACGCCAGTCCAAGATAATAAACATAGATGGCCGTGAGCACTGCCTGGAAGCTGGGGAGAGTACGGAGAGAGCTGAAAGGGTGGGAAAACAGGGGAAAACAGGGGAAAACAGGGGAAAACAGGAAAAATTCTTTTCCGGAAAAAAAAGTCTTTGATCTGGTGAAGCATTGGTAGATGATTCTGGTTGTTTTAACAGCAGATAGGGCAGCTCTAGTATGACTAGCTTGTGAGTTTAAGCAACGGAGCGTTTCGGAAGCGAATGTATTATAGAGAGAACTTGTGGGAAGAGTATTAGTCCGAAAAAAGATGATCGGCCTAAAGCGCGGAATGTGGCTGGAGCATCCGTTGACGTGAGACGGAAAACTAGGATTTGAGTTTGCAGATGCAGGCCAAGAAGCAGTGTTCAGAACCACCTCCGGATACATGATACAGATATTACCGAATTTCTTGGTTGGGAACAGTGTCGAGGTTTGACCGGGAAATTTGCAGGCCATTTAGGCCTCTGGTGCAAGGCCTGGCGGCACTGTGATGGTTATCGGAGTCTGGGGTTCGAGCACTTCGCTCTGCTTGAGGCTGTGTGGTTGGATGTCACTGTTAGTTAGCAGCTAGAGCTGTGCAATAGCCGGCGCATGTGTGCAGCCAGACTGCAATGTTTTTGCATTTCTTCCAAGTGCTGTTTTTTGTCATCATCAAGTAGTTCTTTCTGTGTCCAATGTTTGCATCCAGTGAGCAGATTCAATGTCTGCTACCCAATCACGGTTTTTTTTTTTTTTTTTTTTTTTTTTTTACCCCATGGATCTTCGTCGAGCCGCCGATATCAGTAGTTCATATTCTCCAGTACGCCGCAGCAGTAATCTACATACTTGTCAGTCTGGTATTACCCATCTGGCAGGTATATGATGAAAACCTAGCCGCCAAAGCCTCATCGCGTTACATTGCTCCGTGACTTATCTATTCAACCATATCAGCCGGAGAACCCGGGATCTCCATCTCGAATGGAAGCCGATCGGAATCAGCGGGTAGCATGAAAATTCTGGGGTCCAATGATAAGCATTCCTAGATAACCAGTGGGGCTCAAAGGGTTTGATGATAACTGATATTTGGTAAAATTCCGTTTGTGGTTGTCGGGGCGGACTATTTGGTAACTTGCTGGCAAGCGCTATTCGGAATAACTACGTTGGCTGCAATTGTGGAGATCTGGCTGGAACAAATGTACCCTCCCGAATTAATCCGGTAGCTAAACAGATGGAACATTTTTAATGTGTTCTTATTTGGAATGTGTTCCAGAAATCCCTAACTCGTCTGTCCGGAGTTGTTTCGGCAATTGAGAATTCTTTATGCGATTCATGGGTAGAAGCTCGTTATAAAAGTGGCAGTTGATATTTGTGGTCAGATTTTTCACAGACTTCTTGGCCAAGGTTTCCCCTTATATGTAATTTAAAGCCAAATCATAGGATACCCTACATTGCATAGTGGGAGAAAGCCGGCAATGTAGGAAATATCCAACTAGACTGATCAGCAGCGATCTCCTGTTTATATAAAGATCTGCGAGGAAGCTATGGTAAACGAGCATGTCAAAGTACTGTTGATCCCTCGGAATCATTCAATGTCTTGGCGGAAGAGTGGGCTTTTATATGGCTACTGCAGTTTACCGGGACATGCGGATCCAGCATCACTGGCTGTAACATTATTCCAGAAGAAATTGCAGGCTTTAAGGTTTGGTCTCTTCGCCATGTACACGCTTCGTCACTCATTGAAAGCATCAATCCCAATCTGTTTCCAGAAATCTTTGATTTGTCTTCAATTACGGATTTTTGAGAAAAGCATTGCATTGATGGCTACGTCATCTACATACAACGCACTGCGTGGTTTTGATTCAAGCGGTCGAGCTGCCAACCACTTCAACGGCGCTTAGAGTCTATAGTTTCCAGTATAACGGTCTTATATGTCACAAAATATGGGCAGTGACCGCCCCCTCAGTACACACTAGTTTTAGCCAATCTGCATAGTTTATATCCAGAATATTGGGCATTAGCTGAGTCTACTGAAACGATAGTACTGACCGCCTTCAAGCTAATCATAAATTGGCGTTCTTGGCAATCCCAGTCAGCCTCAAAGTGGCCTTGTACCTTATCTGACTGCAATTATTCTTCTCGGCTGATAGTTTTTTAATACCTGCAGGGTGTCAGGGACCAGGAGTCGGGGTTTGGTCTGCGTAGCCAGCTTATTACTATGAGACGTCTACGGCATCTTAATCAATTCCTACACATCCATTTGGATTCGTGGCAGCGGTCGGCAGTTCAGTAAAAGGTTTTAATTAAGGGTCTGTGCGAAACGTCATCGAAAAAACGGCTCTCTTGACAGCAATTCAGATCTAGAAAAAAATACCGCACCGAAGAGTCATGTTTGCATGCATGCGGAGTGACAGTTGACGAGGGTGCGGAAGCTGCAGAAGAAGCTGTAACAATTTCCCAAAGTGGACCACGTAAAACAGAAGTAGCGTCATCATTTTCTTCACGGCTGCCTTTACACTGGAGATTTTGGTTTCTTGCTAGCACCATGACCTACGGCCGGGCATTTGCTGCTACCAGAGGTTCTACTGCTGCTGAGATCTGGATGTTTTTCTACCGCTGTCTGCGTTGCATCCGTCCACCTACAATGCTCAGCAAAATGTTTTAGGCTCGGATCATTCGGATCCTGCATGCGACCTAACAGCAGAGCAAATTAGGAAGGTGGCGAATCAGGAAACTGGACTGTATCTAAATTTAAATCTACAGGACCACGGCGGAACTATGAGATCGACCACTGGCTACCAGTATGCGCCACTGATCTATGCTGCGCCATGGATCGCCACACGCTACTTACGGTGTCAGATTATGTCTCTGGTGGTGCCACCTCCTTCTCTCTACTGTATCCAAGAAAACTGATTATCATCTTATTTCATTTTCTTGCTACTCGAACTTCCATGTAATGTGCTCTGTTTCTATTGTTGCAGGTGGTCGGTCCCCTCCACCGTCCTCCGCCAGTATCCATCAGTATACGGCATTATCGACAGCCGCAACTTCCTATTTAGTCTGTGTCAAACACCAACCATATTCAGATCTTTCCTGTCTCGGCTCCACTTTCCGATTTCCAGGCGGTACCACTGGGATGTTGGACAGATGTACCTATGACAGATACTAACTCGTAGATGTACTGCCATGTGACTTTTAGGTTCTTAGTTTGTTTTTGTCTCTACCTAAATTTGACCCTTCTGGTTTTCTCCTTTCCATTTTTGCTGGGCGTACCCAAACCCAAAATAGCTGAATTCCAAGTCTGTCCAACAAAAACGCTATCTTGTAACTCCTTGTGCTTTGGGCTTCACACATAGTGCCAGCTTCTCTTCTTTGGTAACAACGGTTTTTTTCACGGTGGAAGCCTACTTATTTCTCGTCAAATGCCTTGGAAGCAGTAGATGTCATATTCTTGTCAATCAGTACCATATACTATCATTTCCAGCTATATATATATAGTCTAGTGTATCTCCGAGGTCGCACATGGACGACATCAATCGGTATAACCCAGAGCAGACTGGACAGGTCCATAATGATATTTCCAGCCCCATTGAGGCCCAAGTCGATAATCGGCTGGAAAATTTGGCAGCTCGATCTGTCAACCAGGTCGGAACTCACAGCATTACAAATTCTGACACTTTGGTTACTCCCAGTATGGTTGTCCATGACGATGTCAAAGCTCATCACTTGCTACAGGAGGAGTCAAGTTTTCTTAATAGCCACAGCTTACTTGCCGATGCTAACCAGCTTGATGATCATGAAATGCTGCTACACAGCAATCCCAACCAGCAGCTGCAGGAGGAGGATGATGATGATGCTACACAGCAAAGCTACTCTATATATCGGCAGAACTACCTGCAGCAGAATGTGTCTTCTGGTCCTTACAGGCATAATTCAGCTCCGTTCTTACCGACATCGGCCTATAATTCCGATCACTACCGCTCTGTGCCGGCTTATTCTCATTTGCAGCCAGAACATGGCAACTCTCTAAGCGGAGTGCCGACCAATCAGTATCCGCCAAATGATACAGACAATTTTACACTTGTCTCTGGTGATGACAACTACAATGGGTTGGATCCTGGTAGAATCCAGTTTGCAGCTCCGTTTGCTCAAGGCTCTGCTGGGTCGGCTCAAAGTGGTGCATATCCAGTTATGGGCAGTTCGTCTGCCACCGAAGCATCTTCTGCAGTCGGCAACGATTCTTCCAACATCAAGCTGGAGACAGAAGGCTCTGGTCATGTAGGAGACGAAAGGTCGACCAATACCTCTGAAATGAGCAGCTCCTCCGTCCCGCAGAAAGTGCAGAGTCCTTCCAACATTACATCGAGCATTCAAAGATCCTCTCAAAGGTCAGGCAGCTGTTCCAGGATCCCAGCCATAGCTTCAAGTTTATCTCATCTAAACTCGTCATCTCATGTCTCGGCTGATGCTTCTTCTTTGGCTTCCTATCCACACAAAAAGCTTGTGTTTGTAACTAGAACATCGGTTCCCAAGGCCAGACCAAGGAGATCTCTTAACACAAATCAGAAAAAGGCTCACAACCAGATAGAACGTCGATACCGTATTAATATTAACTCCAAAATAGCTAATCTCCAGAAGTTGGTTCCTTGGATGAGTAACGATGGTGTGGCATTCGAAGTCGATGCCAATCACCCCAACCAGGAAGGAAGCAAGAAAATGAACAAGTCTATTATCCTAGACATGGTTACGGACTACCTGGTGCATTTAAAGGCGGAAAACGAACGGCAAAAGTTGGAGATTCGGATGTTGCGTCAGAAATTGCAACGGCATGAAGAAGATATGTAGTAGAGCACCATTGTACTGATTACACGTGATTATCACTAGCTCATCGCTGCCTGGCTTTGTGGTTTTACGAATTTCTCTTTCCTATTGATTCAAGGCAGCCTCTAGTCATTTGTCACAGTCACCAGTGTTCTGGTTTCTGTGATCTGCATCTATATAATTTCTAATGCTACAACTTTAATCGACCCGCTAAGAATACGAGTGTAAAAGGTGCTCTAGTTCTACTCAAGTATCTGCACCCTGTATGCAAAGATTAAGGGATAGAAATGGCTAAAGGTTTCCATATAGTTTAATTGCTGATTTCTGATTCCAATATACAACAACGGCCTGCAGCCATCTAAGAATTGACTTCTAATACAACTACTCTCCAGATCTATCTACAAGTGTGGCACAGTGCGACTTGCGCCACGTCAAGTTCATTTGCGGCTGGTGTTTTCTTTTTTTTTCTATTAGAATCCATGTTACGACACCCAATGTCTTTAAATGGGAAGAAAATGGGCAGTCTCGATGTTCATGGATCATCCCAAAAGGGCCAGACGACAGTGAAGGAGTTTCTGGATGGAAATAGGGTTGGCAAGAGGCGACATATCAAAAGACATCGTCTGGCACAGCATCGGGTGGTGGATAGTTTAAGTGGACCATTAATCAGCAAGCCATGCAAGTCATCAAAACGCAGTGTGTATATTGCAGATTTAGGCAGGTGTTCTCGGAAACCATCGGAGAATCTTATCGAAAAAGATGAGGTTGACGAGCTACTGAAAACGTTGGATATTGCCAAGATAAAGAGTGATGCACACAAACTCATGGATGAAGTGGACAAGATAAAGGATCACAATGCCAGTGAAGGGTGCAATTCAAAAACGGAAAAGTTGGTGGATGGTATGGTGGAAAACCTGTCGCTGAAAAATGAAGAAGACGATAATATCGAGAGGTCTATGCAGGTCATACGAAATGGATCTGGATCAATTGAAAGCAATCCGTACGACAACATCCAGGAGATGGCTCGGAAAACCAGAGAAAAGTACCGCATTGAGCGGCCACATTTTAATCCTCCAGTGATGGGCATGGAGATGTTGATTTCCAGGACAGATGAGCAACTTGGCTATCTTGAGCAGATACTGAA
Source organism: Allodekkera sacchari (assembly GCA_030565225.1). Lineage (NCBI taxonomy): Eukaryota > Fungi > Ascomycota > Pichiomycetes > Pichiales > Pichiaceae > Allodekkera > Allodekkera sacchari. The sequence continues at coordinate 42,246 of JAJMBG010000061.1, forward strand.
CGGAAAGGTGCCGTCTCTTTTCTACAAGTTGGCCAAGGAGTTTAGCCAGAGCTCGAGGAGACCCTTTCTAACAGATTCTGAGCTTATCAACTTGCCGAAGCAGAAGTTTCATGGGTATGTTGGAGTTAAGCGGGCCCATGTGATTGCAGAGCACGTCCAGGATCGTCTGGGCAAGCTACTAAAAAGCAAGATGAAACAGAGTCGGGTGATCAAGTTCTGGAGAATCAACTACTTTAGTTTATATATTCTTGCATCTGAGGTCATAGCAAAGATGGTTTGTGAGGACCTTGCATTGGACAGCTTGGAGCAGGCATACAAAGAAATGGAAAGCACAAACGACTACGGCTTGTACATCATGGATCAAATAGACATTGACGGGCGAGAAAGCGAACCGAAGGATGGAAGCAAGGACGATGATGATGAAAACCATAGTGAAGATGATGAGTTGCTTGATTTGCTTAGATGACGAGACACATATCGGTTCCTGCCTTTACTGGACGAAATGAGAGCAAGGTTGAGCCACGGCCAAAGGATAATTCCGAGCAGCACGTATTATCATGCTGGTGCAGGCGTTTCATGCATTTCGATGGGATTGAGTTAACGATGTGTGTACTATCGGGCGGATAGTTAAAGTAGGGCTGGAGTCAGGAGCCAATCTGGGTGTGGTTTGTGCTTAGACTTGCTAGCCGGATGCTCTATCAGTTCATATAAGGAGCATTCTGGCCCGTTCTGGCCCGTTCTGGTCGCTAAATGGCCAGAATTCATACACGGCTGATGACTGTGATTCTTTCGTGCCGCAAACCTCCTCCACAGCTGGCTCAAGCCTCCATGTACCGGCACTTTCAAAAGCTAGGTCCTGGCACCGGACTTTGCTTGGTAGCACTGCCTGGAGACGTATCACCAGGTTCTGGTGTCGGGTGCTCTAGCAGTTGGCTTTAAAAGTTCCTGCACGCTCTTGGGGCCGCCGCTGATGCCACTATATGATGTGAATGGGGTTTGGGGACTCTGATTGCATGTTTAAACATGCTGTTTTCTCTACTTTCCTGCCTTTAGGCTCATGCGTTGCTCCGCCGGTTCAGCCATTGCTAAACCACACCGAGCTCCTCCCTGGTGTTCGCTGGTGTCAGGCTCTCGCTCTTCGCTTTCCCCGGTAACACGACGGCATGCACCCGGTGGACCAAGTCTACAACGGGGGGGAAAAAAAAAAAAAAAAAAAAAAAAAAAAAAAAAAAAAATTAGGTAAACCTAACGGCTCGGCCGCGCCACCCCTGAAAACTTTTCACTGTGAAAAAAATACTTCCGACGTTTGAGTTTTACTACTTCCAGTTCCTGTACTCGAAGGTGTCGTCGAAGCAAAAAAAAGCCGAATATTTTATCGCCGTTGAAGGGATAGGAGAGCACTGAGACTAAGTAGAAAGAGCAGAGTATTTCAACAAGATGGCAGGACATTTTCCCTTAACATGTTACAAGTGTGGTATGGCAGGCCACAAGGCAGAAGACTGCACCCAGGAGCATCGTCTTTGCTACAACTGTAAGTCGCCCGACCACGAGGCAAAGGACTGTCCTTTGCCTAAGCAGAACACCCAGAAGCAGTGCTACAACTGCGGAGCCATCGGTCACATCAGATCTGAGTGCCCAGAGCCTCCAAAGACGCAAACTAGATGCTACAACTGTGGTAAGCTGGGCCACCTAGCCAAGGACTGTTATGCCCCAAAGGTTGCCGGTCCAAAAGTGACCTGCTACAAGTGCGGCGGTGCTAACCACTACGCCAAGGACTGCAAGGCTCCTCCAATGAAGTGCTACATCTGCGGTAAGATGGGCCACATTGCAAAGAACTGTCATCAGAAGGAGGTTTGTTACAACTGTGGTGAAGAAGGCCATATTGCCAAGTTCTGTCCTAACAAGACAGAGGAGGAGTAAGTTTTTTCCGGCCACAGCAACTTTGTGAGTTGTGCTACAGAGTAAGCTTCGAAGAATGGCTTATGAGTATGTCGAGTTTGAGTTTGAGTTTTGAGTTTGAGTTTTGAGCTTGAGTTTTGAGTTTGAGTTTTGAGCTTGAGTTTTGAGTTTGAGTTTTGAGTTTGAGTTTTGAGTTTGAGTTTTGAGCTTGAGTTTTGAGTTTGAGCTTGAGCCTGAGCTTGAGCCTGAGCTTGAGCCTGAGCTTGAGCCTGAGCCTGAGCTTGAGCCTGAGCTTGAGTTTGAGTTGAGTATAGCTAGGTGATGTGTGTGATTCCTGGTTTGTCCCAGGTCGATTGTATGGTATGCGAGTCGATTCCTTTTCTTTCTAATTCTTCTATACTACTTTGTTTTTGTTTTTGTTTTCGTTTGTTAATGCTTATACAGTTCATCACCAACCCAAGTAGGGCTCCGAACTAAGCGTCGGGTTCTCTTCCCTATAAGTGCTTTTTTCCCCCACATTTCGCCGTAACCACTGCAGTATAAAAATAAAAATAGCCCGGTTTGACCAGTACGGTACAATCGTACTGGCCCTTAGAATGGATACCACTGGTGCCGACATCATCTGCCAGATAACCACCACAGTATGATTAGTCCACACAACATGCGTGAATCCTATGCTTGTACAATAGGACCTTTCCCTTCTACACAAAATTTCACTCTTAATCTTTTTCTTATCCATTCTACTATCTTCTCTTTTCTCCCATCTCTTTTCTCCCATCTCTTTTCTCCCATCTCTTTTCTCCCCTCTCTTCACTCCCTATTCCTTATAAATTGCATCACTCACTAGGCAAACATCCTTCATCTCCTTATAGTCGTGGACCCGAACAATGTCCGCTCCGTTGGCTATTCCAGCCGTAACCGCTGCTGCAGTTCCCATCATTCTGTCTTTTGCGACATTCCTCCCAGTAATCGTACCGATGAATTGCTTCCTAGATGGTCCCAAAAGGAGCGGTAATCGATCAAAGCTAATGTATTCGTCTGTCTCTGTATTACGTTGTTTGAACTGCTTGAACTGCTTTAGGTTCTTGATTATATTCAAGTTCCCGCTTCTGTCCTTCGCAAAGCCCACTCCTGGGTCCAATATTAGCTGCCATCTTTTTATTCCTTGCTTGTACATCTCTTCCACTAATGCAGCTAACTCTTTGCCCAATTCACAGATCATCGTGTCTTTCTGGTTGAATATCTCCAATCCGACATTAGGGGTAGGATTGTAATTTGTTAGTTCCGTCATGGTATTGATATCCCCTCTGGTATGATTGATGATATAAGGTGCACCATACTTTGCAATCACTCGATACATATCTTTGTCAAACATTCCAGCGCTAATGTCGTTAATAATTTCAGCACCCAGCTTTAGACATTCCTCAGCAACTTTGGCTCTATATGTATCGATGCTCAAAATTACCTTGTCTTTGTATTTATCTTTAATAGCTTTAACCACAGGCAAAACTCTTCGCAACTCTTCCTCCTCGCTTGGTTGTGCAGAGCGTGGTCTAGTAGAGCAGCCTCCAATATCGATTATGTAGACTCCATCGGCCACCATGCTATCAACCTTCCGCATTTCGTTCTCCAACTTGAGATTCTCTTTTGATCCATCACTAAATGAATCTGGAGTCACGTTTAGAATTGCCATCAGTTGTGTTTTTGATGTTCCATGAAGCATATCATACTCCATATACCGGAATTTGGTACGGTCCGAAGATGCCAATGGAATGAGAGTGAGCAAATCCAAGGATTCTTGCTTGGATTTATCGACCCCGCTAGCCATAAGCTGCTTCAAATGATTATGAATTGGTTCTGCAGTAACAGGATGAACAAAGTCGGGTGAAACTAAATCTGCCAATGGATACAGAACAAATGACCGCTCCAACATTCTAATATGAGGAATGTTCAAATCTGAGCTGTTCAGTATGGAATTATCATAGAATAAAATATCCAAATCAATTGTTCTAGGACAGTTGTCAAATTTCTTGACCCTGTTAATGGCGTTGTATTCTATATCCTTCAATTCCTTTAGTAGAGCATGAGGACTCAAAGTTGTCAAGACTTTGAGGCATCCATTTATAAAGTCTGCCTGGTCTTGATAGTACATTGGTTTCGATTTGTACAAAGAGGATGTCTGTATCACCTTAATTCCTCTTTTATTAAGCTGGTCTATGGCTTCGTTGATGTTCGCAAGTTGGTTACCCAGATTGGATCCAAAGGCCAAGTAGACAGTATGCGACTTCTGTGAGTCTGACACTTCTGTCTCCGAATTAAGATTTGGAATGGAATACTTTTCTGGATTCGACAATTTCTGGTCGAATGATATAATATCCTTGAGATCACCCATTTCGTCTCTGAATCGATGTACAGATACGCCGACACCATCTACGTAGTCAATTGCATCTGGCTTCACCACGCTGACATTACACTCCTGTGCGGCAGGCAGATGCTTGAACATTAGTTTTGCCACATTCAGAGCTAGTGCCTCAACGGTCTTGAAGTTAGAGCTTTCGACATAGTTAGATAGAATCTGGACCAGTTGCACATGGTCTAATTTTTCTAGTTTCGGATTGATGACAGCTTCGGCATCTAACAAAACCGGTTGACGTTTAAATCTTTCTTTTGTAAATACCCCAATTACAGTGCTGAGCTTCAAGTCGTTCAGTTGTAATTTGTTCACAATTTGACCGTCTACAAGATCAGAAGCTATTATTGTGGATAGTGTTCCATTTTTTAGCTTTTCAGAAACTTCTAAAGAAAAGTTATTACACTTTTCGACACTAACAACATGCTGTAGTAGTTCTGCCGCTAAGGATCCGAGGGAAGGAAAGTTTCTTTTAGAATTAGCCGACTCAAACGACTTAAAGCGACGAGCAAGTACAGCGTAATTAATAGAATATTTTAGATCATCGTTTTCGCTAGCTTTTTCAAAAGATGTTCTAAGTTTTGTGGTAACCGATAAATCTTGTTTCTGATTTTGGATCCTGGATTGGATCTTTAAGTTGTAGATATTGACAGAGTCGTCAAGAGTTGAATAAAGACGTCTATTTCTGGATTCCTGGGTCATGAGAGGTAGCCGCTTGAGAGAAAATAAATACGGTTCCAAAAATTGTGCTGCAGACTTAAACATACCAGAGCAGCAGCTGCAGTCCAAGAAAAAAAGAAGTTACTGATGGTTGTGAACCGGAGATAGATCTGAAAATTTTCAACTTTTCAGGCAGTGCATCTGGGGGAGGACTGTTTGAGATAAGGAAGCAAGGGTGGAAAGCTGAAGGTGAAAGAGATAATTTCGGGTTTTTGGTATTACAAATGGATAACTATAATCCTCTGGATTTTGTAATATGTATATAGTATTGATAGTCTAGACTGAGCTCTCAGACTACCGAATGTATATATAAGACAGTCTATGTAGGAAAAAGTGATTTATTTTCATAGATGGTCTGGTCTAGCTGAATACTTTGACCGGAAAGAATAATCTGGATCTTACCGTTCTCCGAATCACACTTACTGACAACTGCGGTTGTATAGTTAAATGGCAATCTGCTCCCTGTAAGTGGTAGTTGAAATCCAGAGGAAATTAGGAGAAGGAAGGCCGATTAAGTCTGGTCTTGACAATTCCACCTTTACCTTCTCTGTCCACTCTACAAAGCAGTTGAAAGTCGACATAAGTTTATACTGACACATAAATTTTAGAAAGCGCTCAATTACCAGTATGTACCATATATGTGAGTAGTCCACTCGACACTTCTTATAAACCTCGGCATTGTCTGTGGCACTACTATATTCATAATTAATATAACACATGTAGATCGTTATCTTTGTGTATTATATTATTAATTTGAGAACGATAACATTGCACTGTATTTAAGCGATGTTGGTGGCAAGTTGAACAATGAAGCGTTAAACCTTGGGTGAATTGAAGATTAGACCCTGGTGTTGCACATTAACATTAAAAAAGAATGTTAAATTACGTCATATGTTGGAATATTAGATTTCTAGGCTGAATCAGTTATTTTGATAGGCCAGAACGCAGTGAACTCGAAAAAAGGTTATACCGTCTGCTTAGTTCAATAAAGTTACCTCAACTTTTTCCTGTTTAAACCGAACTAATACACTTGATTTTCTTTTTTTAATGGAACTCCAGGATTACTGACTACTGAAATTCACCGTATCTCCAAAATCAACCCTACAACACTTAGACACCCACAAAAAATCAAGCCATATTCATTTTATGTTCTTTTATATATATTAATATAAGCGCCCATGTAACGACTTCAGATATCCTTTCTTGGCCCAGTTCGTCCAAATCACCTGTTCCTCAAATCTCTCACAGCGATACACCACGACACAAATCCCACGTCGCGGATTTTCACACCATATCTTGTCGTTCCGAAATTTCGAGATTATTATTTGCTGTTTATTTCTGATAGCACCACGCAAAAATGCTATTCAGAAGATCTTTGGCAACTGTAACTAAAACAGTACCCCAATCAATAGCTTATGACATTGCAATTGTTGGTGGAGGAAGTGCAGGACTCAGTCTTGGTGCAGCAATCAAGAACTCTCCTGTATTGAAAAATCTCAAATGTGCTCTAGTTGAACGAGCAGATATTGTGAAACAGTTAGAATCATTTCGTAGTCAGCCGCCAGAGCACATTCTGAATCGAGTTGTCAGCATCACGCCTAAAACAGTGTCATTTATGAAGGAAATTGGTGCATGGAAAAACGTTTTGGAAGACAGAACTCAATCTTACGATAGTATATACGCTTATGACGGAATCACCAACTCAAGGATCGAATTCGATTCCCCAGAACTTGCAACTATGATTGAGAACTACAATATTCAAGCAGCCACTTATCATAGAATCCAGGAGTTGAATTCCGAACAACCGGAGAACCCTTTGGACATCCATGACAACGTCAAGGTGACCAAGATCTCTGCAGATGCAGAGAATCAGTGGCCTATTTTGAAGCTTTCCAGCGGAGAATACATTAAAGCAAGATTGGTGGTGGGCTGTGATGGACAGAGGTCGATAGTGAGGAAGTACTCCGGAATAGAGAGCCGTGGATGGTCGTACAAACGTTGGGGAATTGTGGCTACTTTGAAGTACAGAGACACAGGGTTCCGCTCACCGACAGGATGGCAACGTTTCTTGAAGACAGGCCCCTTGGCTCAACTTCCATTTCCGGATTATTGGTGCAGCATTGTTTGGACCGTGACCCCAGAATTATCTGAGGTGTTGATGAACTTGCCTAACGATAAGTTCGCTGCCATGGTCAATGCGGCAGCCAAGCTCAGCCAGCAGGAGCTAAACTATCTTTACAAGCTCGCCGCTGTGGATGATCCGTCTTTGGTGGATGAGATCAATTGGCGGTTGGACCTCTTTAATAGCAAGTTGAAGCCAGAAGACGAGGAGAAGTATCCTCTAGAAGTGGAGTCTGTGGTTCCTCACTCCAGAGGACGTTTCCCACTTAAACTCAGCCATGCTGATAGTTATGTTGAGGAAAGAGTCGCCTTGGTTGGCGATGCAGCTCACACTACGCATCCGCTAGCTGGTCAGGGTTTGAACATGGGACAGGCAGATGTCAAAGCCTTGACGCAAGTCATAGAGAAGTCCTATGAAAGGGGCTTAGACATTGGCTCGAAATTCGCTTTGGAGACCTACTATAGTGCTAGATATCCGGAGAACCACGTGATGCTTGGCATAGTCGACAAACTCCACAAGATCTACTCCACGGACTTTGCACCAATAGTGTTTGCCAGGTCGTTGGGCGTTGACGTAATCAACAGTGTGCCTCTGCTAAAGGACTTTATGATCGACAAGATTAGTTTCAAGGCATGAGGGTTTATCTTGCTCATTGTATATAGATGTATGACGTGATGATACTGATTAAAATAGTAGTAATGTACAAATTATGAACGGTCGAGCCAGTAGTCAGTGGAGTGTTTTATGGTGGTCATGAAATTGCCTTTATCATCAATATGTATAGATGACTCTTAAATGATATTCTCTGAGAGAGAATGCACCCCATAAAAAACGACTCTAATTAGGCCGAAGACAATATATAGTAGGCAATTTCGTAGGCATATAAATGATCATCTCATGGAAAACTTCACCTTTTTTCTTGGATATTTGTCTTTGAGGTTTGCATGTCTTCTCTGTTTTTTTGTACTCTGAGAGAAGTCCACATGTATCTTGTGGCCGTCAATCATCACATTGTCCATCTTTAGATAAGCTTCTTCCACACTCTTTTTGTTCTCAAATTCAATAAATCCGTAGCACAACGAGTCCCCAGATTGCTTGTCCTTGATGATTTGAGCAGATACCACTTTTCCAAAGCGAGCAAAGATTAGCTCAAGATCATTTGCTGTGGTTATTGGGTTTAGTTTACAGATGAAAAGTACTCGCTCACTTGGTTTTATACTTGTTGATGGCAGATCTTCTAGAAGTTGTAGCGTAAGTGCCTGCGATTTGGCCTTGAGGTCCTGGACACCAAGATCGCCATCCTTTAGAAGCAAACGGAATGAGTTTAGCTGGTCTCTTGTTGGCAATGGTGTGTTGTCAGGTACTTGAAGACCGGTAGGATCCGGAAATGGATCTTCGAGAATGTAAATATGCAAGATACGAATATCCTTTAGGGGACGATGTTCGTCATCAAGAGGTGCCTTGTTAATGAAATTAAGAACGGGAAAGCCCTCAGCAACCTTTCCAAACACCGTGGCTCTAGAGTCGAGGCCTTTTAGAGATTCTCTATCGTCAGTCAGAGTGATGAAGAAAGTAGAGTCAAAGGAGCCTAGACGCTTTGGGAACGACACCAGGCCAACTGTGTCATGCTTTAGGTTATTTAGTGAACATGATAGAGGTGTGTTGGTAATGTTTTCAAGAGAGTGGAGTGGAGGAGGATGTGGAAAATTGGGATTACCGCAGGTAAGCACAAAGTCTCTCTGGACATCGACAAATGGTGAGTAGAGATAATAACCAGACTTGCAGAGTTTAAGGAAGTTGAGGCATTCTGTAGCAGCTTGTGTTGTATATAGATCGATAACAAGGTTTCCTTCGGAGGTTTCCAAGAGGACACTCATTGGATGGAGAGAAAAAATAGAGGTGAAAAGATGATGGATGTGTAGTGAGAAAGACGAGAAAGACGAGAAAGACGAGAAAGAGAAGATGAGGTAGAGGTGGAGGTGTACAGTGAAGTTGGGAAAAGCAGATGCAAAGAGAAGATGCAAAGAACAGTAGATGTAAGTTGAAGGAAAATAATTCGTTGAAGATTTATGCAGGCCAGAACTGGAGGGAGGAAAAAGTACGGTGGAAGAAAGATTCTGCTTTGAAGTGGGAGAAGAAGCCAAGAAGTAAAGGTGAAGGGAGGAACGAGATGTAAGAGAAAATAAAAATGATAAAAGTAGAGAAAGTAAATGCAGAAAATGAAATACCAAGCCATTGGTATTGTAGAACTGGTGGAGGCAGAAGTGGAGGTGGAAATGAATATAACCGTCAACCATCTGAGAACTGGAAATGGATGGTGTTCGCAGGTTGCAACGCTGCTTACTAGAAGTGATGTATAGAAGAGATCTTCTCTGCTATGGACGGAGAAAACAGAAGATGACTGCAGCATCTATAGCAGTAACCTTAAGGAGATGCCAATGCAAAATCCAACACAACCACCAAGGTGCACATAACGGCAGAGTCTATAAATACTGCGAACAAGCAGGTATCGGTCTGTTGTAAGCAAGCTACAGCACCAAGAAGGCAAAGGTGGCCATATATAATGTATTTAAATGGTCATCATTGGAACGAGCTTCATTTGCTGATACCTGCGGAATGATGATCCAGACGATGATGCACCATGCGATAGAGTACCTCAGGCTTCACCAAGATGCACCTGCTTCAGCCTCAGGGTACAGGAAGCCTGGCAGCGACTATGATGCGATTCTGCGCTACATTGACTGGTCATCTACTGCTAACAGGCCCAGGCGGCGAAAGTCTCCCTATATAAATACTACTATCAACGTCGATATATATACCAGACTCGGGCAGCCGGCCTAATCCGGCTCGGAATTTTTCCACCGCAGTATCTTCCCCGGATTTTCTAGACCTCTGTAATGCAGTGGTCTCTCGGGTCTTCACGCCTGTTCCACTACTCCTTATTGAACGAAGAAATCCCTAGGCTTTCCACAGATACATGGATTAACTCGATTTGGGCAAGATCAACCGAATGTGCCAGCGGCCATAATATACCTGGCAAGATCCTGGCATCCGAATCGGGCTATTAGATCCGGAGTTATGTGCATCGAGCTACTACTTCTGCATTGTCTCTAATTTATTCCTTTTTGGGCAACATTTTCACAGAAATTTTTCACCCGCACCGCTCGAGTGCTCTCATATATATTAGTACAGCAAGTTATCGCAGAAAAAACATTCCACATATCTCTGCTTCGGCTCGATTATTCGCTCTATTTTTCTCTTCGTTAAAGACAATCCATCCACCAATCATGTCTACTGTTGGAAAACCAATTACTTGTAAAGCTGCTGTCGCCTGGGGTGCAGGCCAGGATCTCTCCATTGAGACCGTCGAAGTTGCTCCTCCAAAGGCTCATGAAGTCAGAGTTAAGATCTACTACACCGGTGTGTGTCACACAGATGCTTATACTCTTTCTGGACAGGATCCAGAAGGCGCTTTCCCAGTGATCTTCGGTCATGAGGGTGCCGGTATCGTCGAATCCGTCGGTGAAGGTGTTACCAATGTTAAAACCGGAGACCACGTTGTCTTGTTGTACACCCCAGAATGTCGTGAGTGCAAGTTCTGCAAGTCAGGAAAGACCAACCTATGCGGTAAGATCAGAGACACCCAAGGTAAAGGTTTGATGCCAGACGGAACAAGCAGATTTACCTGCAAGGGTAAGCCAATTCTGCATTACATGGGATGCTCCAGTTTCTCTCAGTACACTGTGGTTACCGACATCTCCATCGTCGCCGTCGATCCAAAGGCTCCAATGGACCACACCTGTTTGCTAGGTTGTGGTATCACCACCGGTTTCGGTGCTGCCACCAAGATCGCTCACATTGAGCCGGGTGACAATGTCGGTGTCTTCGGTGCAGGCTGTATTGGTCTTTCTGTCATACAAGGTGCCGTCCAGAAGAAGGCTGGAAAGATCATTGTCGTTGATATCAATGACAACAAGAAGGAATGGTGCAAGAAGTTCGGTGCCACAGAATTCATAAACCCACTGAAGGACCTAAAGGACGGTGAAACCATTGTCCAGAGATTGATCAAAGAAACTGATGGTGGTTTCGACTGGGATTTCGACTGTACCGGTAACGTCGAGGTCATGAGAAATGCATTGGAAGCATGCCACAAAGGTTGGGGTGAGTCCATCGTCATTGGTGTCGCCGCTGCTGGAAAGGAGATCCACACAAGACCATTCCAATTGGTCACCGGTAGAGTCTGGAGAGGATGTGCATTCGGTGGTGTCAAGGGTAGAACTGAGATGCCAGGTCTCGTTGAGATGTACATGAAGGGTGATATCAAGGTCGATGAGTTTATCACCCACAGACACAAGCTTGAGGACATCAACAAGGCCTTCCACGATATGCACACTGGAGACTGTATTAGAGCTGTTGTGACGATGACCGATTAGATCAATAAGTAGATTAAGAGATATTCAGCACATAAACGATGAAGACTTAACTGTAGACGTTACACTAATACTCTTTGCTCGAAACAGAGTAGCCCAATATGAGAGTTGGGAGGTGAACACTAAAATAAAGAAAAGCTGGCATTCCTGTAGTACAAAATTTGGACATATTTTGTATGGAGAAACAGAACGATATGTATATTGGTAATGCTTTCAGTAAACTATCTTAAATGACGAATAAACAAAAAAAAAATAGCACCAAAAATATTGCCGTTCCCGGGAATCGAACCTGGGTTGCATCGGCCACAACGATGAGTACTAGCCACTATACTAGAACGGCTTTGATGTAGAGTTTAGAAGGATTGTTCAATAAGTAGGAAACAAAAATATTTCAAACCAAACTAACTATGACGCTTCTGTTTATAGTTAAATTTAGCAGGAGTCTTACACGGGGATTAATACCTGTTAACATGGCACTAATCATAATTTGAGGATTGAGAAATTCCTAACTCAGTGTACCTGTCACAGGTTTCGTTCGACACGTAATTATAGAGTCAGCTGTTCCTGGGCCTTTCACAAAAGCCGAAGCTTGGCTAGAAACAGGATCTTATGACAAAAAAATTTACAGTCTCTCTACCATATTGTTTAGTATTAGGATGCTAAGAGAGTCAATCATTAAATGCCGAAGGAAACTGGCATCAAGAAGATGACTCCAAAAATACCATCATAATGCTTGTGACAACTTACAAACACCAGGAAAAAGTGAGAGCGGCATAGAATAAAATTTTGAATGGCAAAATTATGAAAGTGACTGAAGATGTAATTTACTTCAACATCCAGAGGCACTTCCTTCCGAGATAAGCAGCAAAATCACCCCTAAACGTCAACTATTTTTTTTTTTTTTTTACAGAGCACCAATAAGGCAGGCCCAAAGTGTAAAAAATCATAAATGAAAGAAAAGATAAAATTCCACAATACCATCCACTTTCAATCGATATCTTTACCAAAGTATGGCTTCTTCATATTATTACTTTTGCTACCAGCTAGCTATCCTTGACCACAGAAACATGGCAGTGCGCCAGTGAAAATATTTCACGAAAAATATTTCGCCAGAACTTATCCAAAAACTTTTGCTTTTTTCTTTCTTCGAATCGAAAAGAATAAAAATCAGGAGAACTTGCCACGACGAAATAACAGCTTACACTTACTTTCGTTGCCATGTCGAATTCGACTTTTGAGTCTCCAAGATTAAATTCCTCAAAGGAAGTTCGGGTTCTAGAAGATGGAATTTGGATGTCGAATCGAGGAGAAATAACTATAAGTTTTTGTAGAGGAGGATTGAGTGCCGTAGAATTATTCTTTGCTTTGCTATATGTACTGTAAGTCTTGAGAATGCCGCCAGTAGTTGACTTTGTAGGATCTTAATGCAGATTTCTGCTTCAGACTTTCGAATATTTCTGATGGAGGAGTGGATCCTGTAATGAGGTGCTTCGGACCACAGTCGGTGTATCATTAATGGCTAAGCAGCCTATTCCTGAATAGCTACATGAGGCAGCCATCATTATTTACTTGCCTGGAGTTTCGAGTAGATGAGTGGGACCAATTCTTGATGTAGCAGCTCACGTCATGCTGTGATCCAGAACCATTTCATACCGAAGCAGCCAGGCTTATCATACAAAAATAACTACCTGGCATACTTACTACTAAGCTTCATAGTGGGTCTAAATGGATATCGTACATTACATTACTCTAATTTACTCTTGATCTCGGTGCGAACAGCGTGCCAGCGCCCAAGGAACTCAACAAAGTCGTCGTATGTTATGGGCTTCCCACTAAAGCGTAACCTCTGGTAGATCGACACAAAGTTATTAACGGAATCCGAGCTTGCGTAGCGGGAAAGAATGTCCTGGAGCGGCAATCGTCGGTCGACCTTGATCTGCACGGTGTCATCCACCAAGAGGTAACCCTTATATTTGATGCTTTCGCCGATGGTCTTGACCACGTTATCGTACGCTAGGTTATCCGGCAGGTGGACGGGCTCTGAGGTGTTTTGTTCATGGTAAAGACCAGGGTGCTGAATTGGACCCTTTGGGCCGGCACTCTGCAGAATTCTGCTGCACCGCTGGAATTCCGACAGCACCAGCAAGGCAGAGCTGCGTGGGATGTCGTCGGGTGTGGTGGGGATGTATGGCTTGGGGATATCCTGCAACTGTAGTCTGACTACCAAGATGCGGAAAAGGTAAATGACAAATGAGAGAAAGAGAAATAAGCCACATGCAGAAAGAATGATGATAGTGTTGACGGCCAGACGAGAACCATTGTCGCTGGATCGGATGATGATGTCGATGGGGACCACGGAGTTAAGCCCCAATAGAATAGCAACAAAAATGAAGAAAGAAGCAGAGTAGAGCCATCGGAGAATAGCTCTGGATCCCAGGTTCGCCTTGTGGGCCAATGAGCGCCTAGTATTTCTAGGAATGATTACGAGTGGCCGCAGTCCTCTGGTATCGATTTCCGAAGGAAACATGCGCAAGGAGCAGACAAGCAGTAAGTAGGAAGAAAATAGCTGTAGAACAGAAATGGTGAAGAGCGACAAGAGCGAGGCTGTGCTGGCGCTGGAGCATGAGCTCGGACATGAGAGCACGGCGGCACTGTTGGCAGTTGTTGCGTCCAGCGGTGTCGGTCCAGAGCAAGCCAGCAGCAGAAAAGAATATGATATAGTGAATTCGGCAGCCGGATTCTGTTTGCAGACCCACTTTTGCGGCAAATGCGGTGATGGAGATGAAGTTGGTGCAGGAAGTATGGCTAGATGGTGCAGCAGCAAATTTTTACGGGAAACAGGCTGCTTTGATCTGATATTTTGGCCGAAGCAGCACCAGCAAGTGTAAAACAAAATATCAGATCTTGCCAGAGACCAAATTGCAGCTGGCAACGTCGACAGAGCACCCAGAACATCAGCACTTGCAGTGGTAGCAGCACAGCCCGATACATCTGCGCGGTGCTCATGTAAGCTGAGTTTAGTATGAAGATCTTCTTCCTCTGTTTATCATGATTAACAGCCTCGGCATAGCCAATAAGGTCCATTTAAATCTTCTGCATTTTATTCTCTGGACCGATGTATCAATTATGAAGCTTTGTTGCGAGCAGGGAGAGGTGTATCTGCTCACAGGCAAGAACTGTATGTGTGACGAAACTGCCACTAGCACTGGCTATGACTATGTTCTTCCAATATTCAAGCAGACCAATGTGACGTTGCAGCAGCTGGATGAGGTGTTTCAGGCGTTGTCGAAGCATGAAGGCTTTGAGGTCAAGAAGTTGGTGATAGCCATAGTGGACTTCGACGGAACTATAGTCTACTATAATGTCTATCCTGGGGTGCACAAACCAAAAAACGCATAGTGTTGCTATAGGCCGAATCATGGGTGTTGGTGCATCATCGGCTGGATGTTGGTGCCTTGTAGGAGTGTGTAAGGTTACAGAAAATGGTGTTTGATTCGACATCTGCGCTGGTGGGAGTTAATCGTTTGCATGGCAGTTCTCACACATGCAGATGGAGAAAACAGTACCAATTCATTGATATATGCTATGCCAACCAAACAGAGGAGGGCTGCGTGCTGTGAATCCAAAAGGTCGAAGCCACAGCCGTCTACTTTGAACTCGAACATACATGGTATAAGTACAAACAGGAGGAAGCTATAGATCAATACTCACCATGGACTGGGATAATGCCTGCTATATATATATACATTCACCAAATTCCCTCGGCCATGCACTGAAGTGCAGTCGCAAGTCCTAGTGGCTGCGAGTTTGATGCCGTGAGATCGTCGAAATGAAACTCCTGCAACGACTGCAGCAGGTCTGCGTGCTTCTGCTGCAAGTAGTGTGCCACAAACTTACTCTTCAGCTGCGAAATGGTGTTGGTTCTCAAGTACGCATACACGAGGGTTTTGATAACATCGTCTTCCAAGCCTACCTTTTGGTACTGTTCTAGCAAGTCGCCTAGCACGGCCGTGCACTGAGCATTGATAATCATATCCTTTTTCAGCTGGACGATCTCCAGCGACTTCTTGATCTGATCCTCATGAATGCTGCTCAAGGCAGGAGTTTTCCTGAGCTGGTTTTCCTGGTCCTTTAGCTCGCTAATCTGTTTCAGCTGATTGTCACTCAACGTATCTTTGAACGACATGCCGGCTTCGCCGCACACTTTGATAGCCTCTGCTCGGAAATCCAATGGAGGCTTGTACTGTAATGGAAATGGAAGGAGCTGCTTAAATACTGGCCTCGTATAGCTGACGTAGTTGGTTTTATTGACAAATAGATTGTATGCAGTGATAACGGTGAATTTTTCCCTAAGATAGTGGTACAGGCCCCTTTGGATCAGCTTACTTTCTCCCACAGGCGAGACGTACTGTGAAGTTATGTTGTTACATAGATAATCTACGATATGCAGAAATCCTTGGACCTGATGTTGCTTGTCGATTAGTAGTACAGGAAGTTTGGAGTTGGAAGAAACATAGTAGTTTGAATTTGGAACTAATGTCACCTCCGGGAAGTAGTGAGCAGTGAAAGAAGCAATTGCAAGGGATTCGGGATCGAATAGAGAAACCCGAGTTCCATTACCCCATGTGACTAACTGGAGAGACATGATTAACTTGAGCCAGAAGATGATGAACTGAAATACTGAAAAGTTGGATGGACTACCGCGCCTTGAAATGTACTGAGTAGTGGAAGACAGGCGACAAGGTGGAATGGACGAGTGACGGTAGCTACGACGACTGAACATGCTTTTGGTCGTTAGCTAAGAAGCTGAGAAGCTTTTTTCCCTGTAAAGTCAGAGTGTAGCATTTACTCTTCATTCTGACTACCGCTCCCAGAAGTCAGAGATAGTAGAATAGAATTCGGTGCTAGATAAAACACAGCAGGCTTTGAATAGGTACAAAGACCGTAGAGGAGTATAGGCCAAGAATATTCCAGCTCTTGAAAGAAGCGGATACGGGGAATTTTATTGTTAGCTGTGTCTTGATGCACGAGCCAGATTGAACGGAGAGATCTGCTGAAACGCTTAGGAGAAGAGCCCCATCTACACAGCAAGTTTTACTACAGTCTACAAGGTACAAAAGCATGCGTAGGTGAAAGTCACAGATTTGAAATGCAGAAATGCAATGCACACAACTGGCACCATAATGGATGTATGCATGGTGGAAGAACGGAAATGCTAGTCCATGCATAGGCATCAAACTCAGTTACCAGTTTTTTTTTTTTTTTTTTTTTTCACAGCGAAATTTCGCACACTTGTATATACATTTGATTTTGCTAATATTCTATTTTTTCTTTCTAACTCTCCGCTTTCTTGGCTTCTACGTCAGCAATTCAGTTGCATCATGGCCAAACAAGAAGATAAGACCGTCCAGCTGCCCAAGGGCCCGAAGGCGTCTGCAGACAGAAGAAAAGGCAGACTTAGCAAAGAACAGGGTGAAAAATCAGAAAGCAGTAAAAATGGGAAAGAAGAAAGTTCCAAGACAGCAGAGCAAGCAGATGACCAGGCAGATGACATGGCAGACTCTTCGGACAAACTAAATCATGTGCTTTGGGTGAAGAAGTTAGATAAGGTGCTGAAGAGTGAAGATGAAGAAGCAATTGCATCAACGTTCACCGAGTACTTGGATATATTCAGAAATGACGGTGAAATCTGGACCAAATACATCCAGTGGCTCATCAGCAAGCCCAAAGACAAGTTGGACAAGAAGAAAATAGAGTATCTGTTCTCTAAGACACTAAATAAGATCAATGATGTCAATTTGTGGAGACAGTACGTGAAATACATCGAGAAAATTAACGAGATTACTCCTGAAGGAGGAGAGATGGCTCGAACTGTTATCCTCAAGGCATTCAGCTTTGCTGCCGAAAACATTGGCCTGGATTTTTTGAACTCGCAGTTTCTTTGGAAGGATTATCTCAAGTACTTAGCCGATTGGAAGCCCATGAATTCGAATGAATCTGAAACACGAATTGAGTTGACCCGTCAAACTATGCGCAAAATGATCGAGACACCAACAAAGAATCTCGAAGAGAGCTGGAAAGCCTACATCAACTTTGAGAATGAGACAAACCAATCAAAGGCAAGAAAATACATCAATGACGAGTCTCCAGGGTACATGAAATTACGTCCCTTGCAGCAAGAATTGGTCACAATTACCGACTCTTTGAAGGTCAGCTATGAAAGAATTTCCATGAAACAGCAACTAGCGAAATGGAACACCTGGATTGCATGGGAGACTTCTAATAAAATGAAGCTCGACAAAGATCAGCTCAATAAACGTATTGACTACGTTTATCGCTTGTCAACACAATATCTTAAGTTCCAGCCAGAAGTGTGGTACAATTACGGCTGCTATTTATTCTCTGCCAAAAGGCCGGAAGATGGACTCGAAGTAATCAATAATGGCTTGATACTCAATCCTTCGAGTCTTACTTTAACACAGCTTTTGTCGAGCCACTACGAAGAGAATAACGACATTGAAAACATCAAATCAACATGGGATAAACTAATCACTTACTTATCAACATTGTACGAAAAGAAACCACAAAAAAGTCAGTTTTATGCCAAGTGCATATCTGCCTGCTACATTTATCTACTTAAAGCTGTCAGGAGAATGGCTGGTATTAAGCAAGTTAGGGCTGTTTTTTCTAAAGCGAGAAAATTTAAGGGTGTTACATGGGATGTCTTTGTCACGTATGCCGTCATTGAGTATCAGTCTAATGATTTAAAGATTGCATTGAGATCATTTGAGTTGGCAATGAAATACTTTGGTAAAGAGTTTGCATTCATTTCTGAGTACTTGAACTTTTTGGTCTCCATTAAGGACTTAACCAGCTGCAAAAAGGTTCTTGAACTGGCGGTTACAAACCTTCAGGATGACAGAGAGTCACTCCGCTCGCTTTTCCAAAAGTATATGAAAATTGAGCTCGACTTCGGTGACATTAATTCGGTAAGGTTGTTAGAAAAAAGATTCATGAAGGAGTTTCCAGAAACGTCACCATTTGCACTTGCATTGTCAGCATTCAATAGTAAATATACTTCGTTCAATGCTCCTTTGGTTACAGATCAGTACGAGAACTCTGCAATCAGCAAGAAGCGTAGTTTGGATGATGATTTCTCTGGAGGACCTAGCAAGGTGCAAAAATTATCCGTGGATGATATCACTGTTACTAGTGTTACGAAAACGAACAAGGAACCATTTACCGTTCGTGACGAAATCTACAATTTATTGCGTATACTTCCAAGAGCGGAATTTTATGATGATAAGCCAGTGATATTTGACCCAGCTAAGACCGTGGAATTTTTTCAGAAGATAGATATATAAATTCATAGAGAAAAATTATACGAAGATCCATATATGCGAACCCAAACCCAGCAAGTTGAAAATATGGGAAATAAGAAAACTGAAAATCGAGCGGTATCACTCAGCGTATTTTACATGAAAGATTCTTATATGTGCGATATAATATTGGAGGTTATAAAAGTAGTCGGTGGTGAAAGCGCATTGTAGTACACAAAACAGTTCTAGACCATTCTGTGGTACAAAACATTCTAACAAATAAATTAAACAAAAAATCAGACATTATACAACGTTACACAGCATCACTCAGATCTCTTAGCAACCCACATTCTGGCATTGCGGAAGAGGCGGATCCATGGACCGTAACCGCCCCATTTGGCACTTTCTTCTCCTGGATAGTAGGAATTGGCCTCTAGCCTGCACACTCTTTCTGGGTGTGGCATTAAGGCTAGAACTCTACCATTTGGAGATCTGACACCGCTGATACCACCTGGAGATCCATTAGGATTGAATGGATACTTCTCTGTTGGAACACCGTAGTTGTCGACATATCTTGCAGCCACTAAACCTTGGTCGATAAATGAATTGTAAGTCTCATCTGATTCAAAATGAGCTCTTCCCTCACCATGAGCAACAGCAATTGGTATTCTAGAGCCTCTCATGCCATCAAAGAAGATACATGGATGATCAGAGTTCTCCTCTGTAATCTCTAACGTACACACCCTTGCCTCATACTGTTCCGACTTGTTTCTTTCAAACGAAGGCCAGTTCTCGGAGCCAGGAATCAATGACTTTAATCTAGTCAAAAACTGACAGCCATTGCAAGATCCAAAGGCGAATGTGTCCTCTCTTTCGTTGAAGAACTTGTAGAATTCAGCCTTGGCCTTCTCATTGTACAAAACAGATTTGGCCCAACCCTGACCTGCGCCAAGAACATCACCATAGGAGAAACCACCGCAGGCCGCAAGACCAACAAAGTCCTTGAGATCAACTCGTCCTTCGATGATATCCGTCATATGGACATCATATGAGTCGAAACCCGCCTGCTGGAAGCACCAGGCCATTTCTTGCTGACTGTTCACACCCTGTTCTCTAAGAATGGCCACTTTTGGACGGTCCTTCAAAGTAGAAACGAGGAGTTCATCAGCTGGGTCAAAAGTTAACTTAAATGTAAGGCCAGGATCCTGGTTATCTGCAATATTCTGGTACTCTTGATCAGCACATTGTGGATTATCTCTGATTCTTTGAATTTGGTAAGACGTGAACTGCCATGTCTGCTGCAATTCTGCCCTTGATTTTGACAACACAACGGCACCATCGATAGAAACTTTGACATTTTGTTCAGAATCAAACACTGGCTTACCGACGACAGAGACAGCAGATGCCGAAACACCATTTGCCTCCATTACGGATACAAATTTAGAGTAGTCCTGATGGGCTATTTGGAAAACAGCACCCAATTCCTCGTTGAAGAGGGCGGTCATTGGATCAAGAGACGTTTTTATATCAACATCAAGTCCAGATCTGCTTGCGAACGCCATCTCTAAAAGAGTAACAATAAGACCACCATCAGAACGGTCATGGTAAGCTAGAACATCAAAGTTGTTGTGCAAATACACAAGGGCATTGAGGAAACCCTTGAAAACCGAGGTATCACGCACAGTTGGACACTCAGAACCTAACTGCTTGTAAACTTGAGCCAAAGCAGAACCACCAAGAGCATTCTTAGAAGCACCGAGATCAACAGCAACGAGGACGGTATCATTGCGTGACACAAGATGAGGCGTCCAAGTGTTAGAGGTGTTGGCCACACCACAGAAAGCTGTAACGCATAAAGCCAGAGGAGAAACAACTTCTTTGTTATCCCAGGTCATCTTCATAGACATAGAGTCCTTACCGACAGGAATTTCAATACCCAAGGCAGGACACAAGTCCATACCAACGGCTTGAACGGCTTCATAAAGGGCCGAACCTTCACCCGGAGTAGATGTAGCAGCCATCCAGTTGGCAGAAAGTTTGACCATATCCAAAGTCTTGATATCTGCAGCAGCTATGTTTGTGAGGGCTTCAGCAACACACATCTTAGCAGATGCTGCTGGAGAAATTAGCGCCAACGCAGGCCTCTCACCCATAGCAAGGGCCTCTCCGGTGGACACAACCTTATCGCCAAGGGAAGTAGCGGTAACACCTACATCAGCCACTGGAACCTGCCATGGACCGACAAACTGGTCTCTGTCAATGAGGCCTGTAACGGAACGATCACCGATAGTAATCAAAAATGATTTAGAACCAACAGCTGGAAGCTGGAGAACACGATCAAGAGCCTCAGCAATACTAGCACTACCAAAGTCCAGTGGCGTGAGACGGAGAGGAGCAGTAGCATCACTACGAGACATACGAGGAGGCTTTCCAAATAACAAGCTCATGTCGAGGTCGATTGGAGTATTTCCAAGAAGTCTGTCGGTTAATATCAACCGTTGCTCACTGGTGGCTGCTCCGACCACAGCGTAAGGACATCTTTCACGGTGGCACAAACTACGGAACAGTTCGAGATCCTTCTTGGCCACTGCAAGCACATATCTTTCCTGGGCTTCATCGCACCAAATTTCCATTGGGGACATTCCAGGCTCAAGGGATGGAACATCTCGCAACTCGAACTTAGCACCCAATCCATTATCATGAACAAGTTCGGGCAAAGCGTTAGAAAGACCACCAGCACCGACATCATGGATGCATTGAATAGGAGAATTTGAGCCTAGAGAATTACAGGCATCAATAACCTGTTGTGCTCTACGTTGCATCTCAGGATTACCTCTTTGAACAGAAGCAAAATCAAGTTCGGCAGAGCCCTCACCGGATGCAACTGAAGAAGCTGCACCACCGCCAAGTCCAATAAGCATTGCAGGACCACCGAGCACAATGATAGCGGCACCAGGAGTAATTTTGGTCTCAGTCTTAAGAGCTAGCTGAGGTCTGACAGCACCAAGACCACCAGCAATCATGATTGGCTTGTGGAAACCACGTATCTGTGGCTTGCCGTCGGCCCGGGTGACGGAGGCTGTATAGGTACGGAAATAACCGGTGATACAAGGTCTACCGAATTCGTTGTTGAAGGCGGCAGCACCCAAAGGAGCCTCGATCATGATGTCAAGCGGAGAAGCAATGTGAGAAGGCTTACCAATTTGCAACTCCCAGGGCTGGGAACCACCCGGTAGATGCAAGTCAGACACGGTGAAGCCGGCGAGACCGCACTTAGTACGGGATCCTCGGCCAACAGCAGCTTCATCACGGATCTCACCACCAGAACCGGTAGCAGCGCCTGGGAATGGAGACACCGCAGTAGGGTGATTGTGAGTCTCCACCTTGATAAGGGTGTGGACGAACTCCCTGACAGCAGTCCACTTGTTGGAGTTGGCGACATCTGGTGCGTACATGTAAGCATCGGAGCCTTGGAAAACGGCGGCATTGTCACTGTATGCCGAGATTGTGTACTGAGGATGAAGTTTGTGGGTGTTGCGGATCATCTGGAACAGTGTACGGTCCTTTTTGGCGCCGTCAATGGTCCAATCGGCGTTGAAGATCTTGTGACGGCAGTGCTCGGAGTTGACCTGGGCAAACATGAACAACTCCACATCGGTAGGGTTGCGGCCAAGGGTGTCTCGGAAGGCAGAGACAAGATACTGCATCTCGCTTGTGTCTAGAGCCAATCCCATCTCCTTGTTGGCGGCGGCCAAGTGCTCCTTGGAGCTGATGATGTCCACCACTTTGAGCGGCTTGGGGCTGTGCCGCTCGAAGAGGTCGTTGAACTGGGGAACCTTCTCGTTGAGGAACAACGTCTGCGTCATACGGTCGTAGACAGAGCTGAGGCACGAGTAGCCGTCCTTGGCAAAGAACTCCATGATGGGGAAGCCCGGGCGGACATGCACCAAGATGGTGATGCCACGCTCGACTCGGTGGATCTGTGCTCCCAATCCACACACCTCCACGATGTTGGTGGCCTTGGACGACCACGGAGAGATGGTTCCGGGTCTAGGAATGATACGGAACACATAGCTGTCGCTTCCCAGGGTCTCCAGCACCTGGGAAGACTCGACGGCTGGCGGAAGCTGTACTAGATCGTGGAGTTTTTTCACTAGCGGGTCGGACAAGTCCAGCGGGTTGTCGTACTCCAGAAGCTGGTGAAGCCTGGACAAAGCAGCAGCATCCAAGGGCTCCTTTGTGTGGACGTAGTGGACGTAGCAGGACTTGACGGAGGTGACGACAGACGAATTGACTAGGCGGTTAATGGCAGAAGTCAAATTGGCCACCCGGAAGCTGGAAAGAGCCTCAGGGCCGGCGAGAACTAGCATATTGTTGGCAGCCATGACGGATATGGAACAGATCAGATCAGGGGGCTCAGCAAGTATGGGTATGGAAAACGAGCGGGCAGAGAAGCAGAGTTAGTGAAGCTGGAAAATAAGCGCAAAAACGGTGCTGAGGATTTGGTGAAGAAAATTTGGAGGTGAAAAATTTGGAGTGAAATTGCGCTGAAAATTTTTCCCGGGGGAGGAGTTAGAGAGAAGAAGAGGGTGAGTAATGAGAGTAGGAGTAGGGTGGGTAGGGTGAGTAGGGTGAGTAGAGTAGGAGAAAAGCAGGAGAAAAGCAGGAGTAGAGGGTAAGCAGAATGACAGTAATGAGAGTAGAGCAGGAGTAGAGGGTAAGCAGAGCAGGAGTAGAGCAGGAGCAGAGCAGGACAAAAGCAACAGATAAGGCTTGTTGAATATTACTCAACAGATTGATGGCAAGTTGATGGCAACTTGGAGCATTGGTAGGAAATTCATCAATCAAATGGATGCTATCGGAGCCGATAGATTCGTAGCTATATATGTGCTTCTAGAATGTAAGTGTAGTGGATACTGAAAGGAGAGTTCTACCGGGTGCACAGCTACAAAGAAACAGAGAGGGGTAGAGAGTAGAGTAAGGTACGAGATTCGGCAAGCTGACCACCATACGATGAACTGCCAAAAAGATGCATTTGTCAGGAGACTGTAAACAGATGCCCGCAGCTACTTGCGTGCAGGACCTACCGTTCAATATGTATGACCAGCAGGATAGTAGCCACCCAGCATGCCGAACTGTAATCCAGAGTAGACAAACCTTAACAACACGTGCACCTGGTTGGGTAGACTCTGACGCACCGATAGGAAGTAAGGCTCAGGCAGGAGAAGCCGGCAAGTGCTTGCAAATACCCGCTGGCAAAACTGCCTGATGACGGTGAGGCTACGAGAGCACCAGCTATTGAATCTTACGCACAGAGGAACCTATAAGTGTTGAATAATAGGAGGACCACTAGAAGTTCACGGAGGTTCAATAGGTGAGCAAAAGCAAACCAAATTCTCAGTCAGATTGTTGGAGTCCGCCAGCTGGTATGACACCGACTGCCATGCGTTTCGTCACCTGTACATATTTACTGTCATTTCATTGCATCAGCGAGGAATCAAAGTTAAGCGGAGAGAAACAGAGAAAATCTCGGCATAGTGACAGTCAATACAGGTGATGCTGCCGGCTACCAAAACGAGTTGAGGCAAAAACGTTCTACACACAAAATACTCTTCATCCGTTGGGTCAGATACATAAATTTTATAGTCCGTTCACTTTGATTACCAATGTTCAGCCTCAGATGAGTCGGTGGCAGCATAGGAATTTGTTGTGCACGTAAATCAATACTATGGATTAGATTCTTTAGCTTCATTCGATGAACAGGGCTGTAGACGGCTTACGTGCACGCTCCCTTAAAATATGCGTTTCACCATCAAACGGCTTTTATTATGGGGCGTATAATACCCCCAACCCACAGATAACAAATCTACAGCGTCATACAAATGGGAAAAATATCCCAAAGATTTTAGTGAATGACAAGAATGACCGTCGTCACCTCTGAACATTCCATCCATGCTTACCTGCCATTTATTTCTGCTCCGCAGGGCTTATATTGGCCAATGAGACTGAATATAGCTCAATCGAACTTGCAGGATTAGCTTTCCAGATAAGAAGTGAAGCCTCTCAATAAGGAAATTCTGTGCATGGATGTGGTGGTATGGGTCGTGCATCTGTTCATAGATAGATGCATGCCCTGCACCAATGAGGTGGGTAGAATAAGACCAAAAGAGACCGTGAAAAACATATGCTTTTACAAAGGCAGATAAAAAGATTTTGTAGCTCTCGACAACATTTAAAAGCATCTATGACATGGTGTTTCTCAGATGCTACTCAGATGAGGCTGTTCGTAGATTCCGTACTTATTTAGCCTGACGTGTACATCGTTTAAACCAACCCACGTACACCCCTCAAGTCTTTTATTTTATGTACATACTTTAGCTTACCTACGTTCACCTACTTATGGGACTACAGGAGTTTCTTGGAAAGATCTTCTTTGAACCAAAAAAGCAAATAATATTTGGTTCCAACGTGGAGTACTGATCTGAACTAGAAGGTACAGCCCTATCTAACGATCTGCCAATTGCAACTCTACAGTTATAGCAGAGGGGGGCAGTCAAGCCTCCACACAGCATAAGGAGCTACGGTGTGTGCATCAACCTTGTCGGCGTATTCGCACATTGCTTTTGCGAGCCTCGACAGGGAATGAACCTGTGTACAAGCCACACGGCTGCAAATCCGCCATATGAATAAAAGCAAGGGAAGCCATGAAGAACTTGCGGTACCAGCGGCATCAATGCCAGAGAACATTCTTGGAGGCGAGCCTATTTCCTCGATTTTTCTTTCATGTTTGCTACGCCTGCCTTCCTGCTTTTCTGTAATTCCATGACGATACATCTAGCTGAAAGTCTAATCCCCACAGATAGATGGGATAACCAAAATGCGTCGCTCCACCTAATTCAAATTGCGGTCTTCCCTGTGTGGATCTGAGCTCTATGTTCTGGGCCTCACAGATACGAGCACCTGCATGCGGCTGAGGAGGCTGGGCGTCGATGACCGCCTCAATCTTGGCTCGGTGTCAGAACTGCTAAAGACAATCAGGATCGGCACGTTTTTGTGGCAGAGTTCAGCAGATAACTTTAACATGTCAAGGGAGACGGTGTTTGCTTTTGGAATGGTGGAGAAAGGCTATTTCTTCTCCGGTAATCTGATCAATGCAGTAGGAATTCCGCAATCATTGGCCAACGCAATCAACAACGGAGATCTGACAGGGGTCCGATCGCTTTCCATTACCCCAACGGGACAGTGGATTACTTGTTTAAAAACTGGCCGATACTTTGCAAGTAGCGGGATTGACTTAGGGTTAAGTAACTACCTTGATAGTATTGAAGCTGAAAGTGCGACGAATCCTTTTCAAATCATAAAGATGGGTCCAGACGGCCAATACTTCGTGCGCAGGAAGCTTAGTATGAAGTGGGAGCTCTCTCCAGCCCTCACCAAGTCAATGTCCAAGATCTTGGCCCTCGGAATTGAAGGAAACCTTGAGGAAATAGCATTTGGCCCCGACGACACAGCCATTTTCATGTTCACTACAGGAGCATTTCTTTGGGATGTTGAGCCTGACAGTCAACTAGATAGGGAGCTCCAGGCCGGGTTCAAGAGTGGATGGCACTTGGAGTCAGCAGCACTTTCATTAATACAGCCAGAGTGCTATTTTCTTTTTTGGGGCCACTGCGGTGCAAGTTGCAGACTTGATGATAGCATATTTCCACAGGTGCTGAATTACGTTAAAAGTGCTCCTATTACAAGACAACAAATTACCATGCTCACAGGTGCCATGGTTTCCAGTGCTACACACAATGTACAGCAGAATATTGCCAGGATTAATCAGAACATGAATGATCGTATTCAGCAGCAATGGAACGAGGAAGGTCATGGAGAGTTCAATATAGCTGGACTTGGTGCCTGGCAAAATGGTATTGCAGCAGCACAGGTTGCAAGATTCACCTCAGAATTTTTGCAATCAACTGCACCTGGCCCAAGAAATGGTAATGGCAACATTCGGACATGGGTTGTAGATACATAATTTTGGCGCCCATTTCATAATCTACGGTAGCTGGTGAGAGGAAATAGAATTAATTCATCTGAGAACGCAATATTTTTTAAAACGTAGGAATATGTAAATGGACCCTTCTACTTGCTTGATGATTCTTTTCAGACAGTAATGCCTCTCCTTGATGTTACTGCCTTTTTTTGGAGTCATCACTTGTGGAAGTGTTAGAGCAAACAGCTTTACATTGGAAAAATTGTAGATCGTTTGTGCATGACACTACCTTCTTCAACAACCGTTCCTCAAATTTCACTGGCAAATAAATAAAGTCTTTCAATCTTCCCGGTGAGCAGCCAATATATACTAACTTAGCGACCAGATACACAGAGTCAATGAGACGTATCATGGAACTTCAACTGCATCTGTTTGCAGCATCAACTGCGCAAACTTTATGTCACATACCTAGCTATATCGGATGGACGTCTAACCAGCAAAGTATGCTGGCCGACTTGCCTTCCTAATTTACTGTTAATGGTTCAAATGGTCACATAAATAACGCTGTAACAGAAGATGAGGTTAGAACTATAATTACAACCAAATAATCTAATAACTTTCATTTGATTTCAGAAGTAGTATTAGGATAGATTTTAATTATTCGTATATTGTCCCAGCGAATATTGGCACGCATTATCTATGTGAACTTCTTATTGAGTCTGAAGGGGCTGTGCAGTCATGAGTACCACATCTTGAATTTGGGTTAAATAAATCAGATGAAATATATATCCCTTCCACGTCTCGGCTCAACTGCATACATTTGCTTTTTAATGGTGACCTGGACGGTAAAACTATCATTGACTTTGTTACAGAAATGCGTAGGAAGATATGACCATGATGGAAAAAGCATGTATATTTAGTTACGGAAGCACTGTCAGGACGAGAGATATGGAGAATTTGACAATGCGGATTTGGAACAAGGAGAAACTGCACTGATGATGTAAATGTTTACCGGTTTGCATCCACATTTGATAACTTATACGAGTGGATCAAAAATCAAAAAGGTAACATCTGGTCATAGAAGTAGCTACTACACTTAATAGGGCATACAAAGTGAGAATTGTCATCAGGTATTGAATCAATTAATTCTTCTTACTGTCCGGTCTGTTTGCACTTTATTATTTTCTCGAAGACAATCTAAAATTTGAACACTACATTTAAATTGAAGACTAAAATTTCTGAATTTTTGGAACTGAATTTAGAAATATAGGATTCTCATAATGTGTTCAGGTCGAGATCAATATAGATATATAGTTCTTCTCCCCTTCGAAGAGAGATTAAGAACAGCAGTGACTAATATAAAACTCTATCTGTTTAATACCCATGCGTTCTCAAGGGCAGTATAACATCTGATACTTAATCCAAGGCTATTCACCAAATATGCGTATAAGATTCAAAATGTCACTGACTCCTTAACACTGGGAATATAACAAGGTGTCTTTTCCTTCAAGTTAATAGTTTGACCCTTAATGCGGAGAGTTCTCTTCTATTTTGAAATAATGGGGAAAAAAACCTTACTTTGGGTTCATCCTTCTAGTATACATTTTAGAGTCTTGTTGGGTGGATGAATACCGACCAATAAATCTCCTATGTTCAGAAAGTCACATCATCAATCTAGAAAAGCAGCCAAATAAGATGAATTTAAAGCGAAGGCTCAAATAATATGATTAATAAACTATTATGTAGTTGAGGGTAATATATCATTTTTGATCGAGGAGTTGCTACCAGAGAGACTTTTTTTTCTAATGAGAAATGAGTAACGTAACCAGAAAAGGATAATAAAGAGAATTAATGCCACACCCCTCTCAAAATTCAACATATATTTCGAATTAGTAATTTATTTGTATGAGTCATTTTTGAGAACTCTCATTCAAAACAATCTATAGCAGATGGTGCATTCTCATAGCCAGGATTGTGTAATTTTTTGGCGTGGTATTTGTCATTGGAAAGAAGTTCCAGATGGACGATATGAAGTAAAAACACTAAAACATAAACAGCAACTAAATATTTTATTTCTAAAACATTAGATTTTGCATTCTGAAGATACTTTTTTGCAGCAAATATCATAGCGGAAGGAGACCGAGCAATAATATTGAAGCTGCAGCATGAATTTTAAGAAGTCTACCAACACAAGAACAAGAAAAGTCTACTATCTGATTGGTCATAAAACCTTGCGGATTGACGTTTGAAAGCATGCATATTATTTTTCTATATTAGGGAAATATTAATCGAAGACGCTGGATGTTTCATAATCTCAGATTTCGACGTCCCATAGAGGCGGTAATCCCAAATTATTTATTTCGGGAAGCTATTGACATTTGAAAAATGGACGGATGACTGAAATTTCGTAGTAGCAGACGAGTTTCATCGAAGCAAGGTATCAGCAGGTGGCATGGACTATTTGCGTGAAACATCTTTCTGTCTAAAGTGCTGTTTTCATCTTGCATGAAGGAAGAGGTTTATTAAGGGCTCTTTATCAGGGGCTCTTTATCATGCGTCAATCACGTTAGTGTAGTTAGCCGCTAATTGTTTTGCCTGACTGCAGCACAGAAACTCAGCAATCAAAATACAGTCCTGACAGATAGCCAAAACCTCTTCATTGATTTGGCCGCTTTCGGCGTTCATCAATGCCCTCTTCCGGTGCGATGTACGACAAAAGTGGAAAATGATAGGCCAAGCAGATTCGGAATCACCTCCACCAATGCAACGGCGAGAAAGTTTTTGATAACGATTGTATACATACTCGCAGCTATTACCGGTTTTGGACGGAATTTTGCATTTTATATGTCGCCCCATGTTTCCTCGGATATAGAAAAAAAAAAAAAAAAAGCTGGAGGATTACCACAATGGAGAGCGATATCTTTGCATTAATTTATCACTCCTCGGGTGGAGGATTAAAATGGAAACTGAAAGTGGAACACTCGGCATCGCAGATACTGAATGCATGAAGTAAAAATTCAACACATGAATGGACAACAAAATCAACTTTCTCCTGATACCAGGGGCTGGATAAATGTTGCCAAAGCCAGCTCGCAGACTAGTAAACTGCATAGTTTTAGTCCATATTTGACTCTTGTAATCCGAACAAAATAACCAATGATGTTTCACTTTTTTGAAGAGACAAAATTTATCCTGAGAAACAAGCGTAATTTACTAGAATGTCTAATTATTTGTTTCTGTGAGAATGGCTGGGTTATCTAAAATTTAAGTCTCGTCCTTCACAACTTTCGTTATACCTTTCATATCAGGAAGCAATCTGCCTATAAAAGCAACCACAAACTCAACTCAACCCTTTCATGTCAAATTTGCCGACATTCTCGGAACTCGGAATAAGGCTCATGTAGCGGGTATCAGGATCACGATTGGACTTTTATTCACAAACTTAATTGTGGCACTGCCATTGACTGTGGCAAAATTACTACATACTATTGATGACTCAGAAAACTCCGATTGCAATTACCTTGTTGTACTTGTCAATGTGTCATAGTAATCTAATACTACAATATATTACGTACTATACTATATTGAACTGTCAACTAAAACGGTGTGTATAAGTTATTTCTGTTGGGGATATTGATCTCCTTAAGTATCACTTTTGTTGCTGTTATATGATTAAGTAATACGTCGTATTGCACCTCGTTTGTTGGACTTTTTTTCTTTTTCATTGTCCAACGTTTCATCCGTAGGAGTCGTTTCCCCTTCGTTTCATATTCTTTGTTCAACAATATACGAGTGAGTATCACCACACAGAGCACTGCCAATATGGAAGTTAAAGTCCGAATTATCCAAAGGAATAGGCACTTATCCGCACTAAAAAAAAAAAGAACATTATTATCCGATGAATACCGTGTAGGTAGGCTGCTTTTAGATACCCACACATTGCAGACGGCTAGAACCTAGCTAACTTGAAGAAGCCACAAAATTATTGTTGCTTTATTGCAATCTTTTTTCAAATAATATTCAGCATCGCTATCTCCAAGAGACAAAACTATCCGAGAAGCTGATAATTTTATACTTTTTAAATTGCCTGCCAACTGTTGTCTTTTACAAAATTCTATCTTAAAGCAATTTATGATTTAACACTCAGCCAGGAACAGTAGAAACTAAGAATTAAATTAAAAGAAAAAAAAAAAAAAGAAACGTCATACTATGCCGCTTTTACTTCGCGGATAAGTAGATTATCTGAGAGGAATCGTTAAGGACTCGTGGCTGAAGATAGAAGAGTACCTTCCGTCTTCCTCAATACCCCAAGTTCTTTATTCTTAATCTATGCCAACCAATAACTATACAGTGGTGCAAATAGGAACTGTCAATTCTATTACTTCGGGCATGAGGGGTGATCATAGTACGGGAGAAACCTCCAGACGAAGAGCGAATAGGATTTCTAAGGCCTGTGAAAATTGCAGGAAGAGAAAGATAAAAGTGAGTAATCCTGACGTTCTTAAAATGTTTGGAATCTAGGACTAACCAATACTATAAGTGCACTGGTGGAGAAGTTTGCAAGGAATGCAGGAAATACGGAGAGCGTTGCGTTTATCGAAAATACTATCGACCACCAAAAAAGCCGGCTGCTTCCTCCGAAATATTTCGATCGATACCAATATCTGTGATGTTGAATAAGGAAAAGTTCGAGGAGGAAAGTTCAAACGAACTTTTCAGGCGAAATTCATTAATTTCTATGGGAGAGCTCAAACAGAACGAAATTTCCCTGTCTGAACTTGGATCAACAGGAATGTCTAACTCAAATCTGGAATACTTTGGGCCAGCCAGTAATTTTTCCTTTGTTAATCAGCTTAATCATTATCTCAAGCAGTTAAAAACCCGAAACAAGGATGTTAATGGGGACATGAAGGTGGACATCGAAGAAGAAACCAAAGGCCTTGAAAAATTTGGGATGGTACCTACCTTGTGGAGTGATGGATCTAGATCAGACCCAGAGACCTTTTTAGAAATTTCGACGGAACAAGTGAATAACCTCTTGATAGCTTATTTAGAGACGTGGAATATTCCATGTCCATTGTTTACTGCTGGGGAGTTGTTCAACTTATCTTTTGAAACATGGCATAATGAATCTGCCTGCAAATACGACAAAGCAATATTGTATCTCCTACTAAGCATAGGCGCTACAGCTTCATATTTTGATTCACCTCCTCCTCAGTCAATGCTAACCATGAGCAGAGGTTTCTACGAGTTGGCTTTGAAGGCAACTCCTAAAATCTTCTCCGATGTTTCTTATGAGGCAGCTATCATACTTTTCCTAATGTCCCTTAGTACTTGCAACATGGGGGACACGTCTCTATCATATTTATATTCTGGTCATGCCATGAGGGTTGGTTTAAGCATTGGTCTTCATGAAAAGTCATGGTTGAAAACCTTACCAAAAGAATTATATAGACGTCACCGTTTCTGGATATGCATGTGGCAATTTGATCATTACTGGAGCTTCTGTGTTGGAAGGCCCGGAATGGATTCAGAGATATTAACGCCAAAGATCCATAAAGAGGCGTTTACCTGTTGTGGATATGGTGAGCATCAGCGTTTTCGTATATCTGCAGAGCATGTTGAACTAAGAAACTTCTTTGCAGATGTCTGCTCAAAGATGTATACTGAAATTTACAACTCAAAAGATGATGCTTTAACCGTTTTGAATACTGTAGAACGGCTTTCAAAAAAGATTGACGACAAATATTTTAGTACACCCTCATATTTTCTAAAGAGAGAGGATGTTGCTGCCGATTGCAAATCAATGGATCCCAATGATGCTAGAGAGTGGTTCTGGATCAGGGATTATTATTTATACCTAAAGATGCTAATCTATAGGCCTTTTTTGATATTTTATGCATATTTGAAGAATTTCAGCTGGAATGCAAGCGATGATCTGGTGGACAAGCTTAGGCAAGGTTCCGAAAACTGTGTCAAATTTGCAATGGCAATCTCGAATTTCATAATTGACCTAAACATGGAAATCAAACTTTTGAATCCAATCTTTTTCATATGCACCTACCTTGAAAGTTCTTCATCAGTTTTACTTTTCTATATTGTTAGCAATATTTCAAATATCTCAGAGGAAAAAGCAGCTGCAATATGGGAGGTTTTAAATAGAACGTGCTCGTTTTTGGTCAATTCATCTGGCCCATATGTTGATAGCATCAAAATAATTGCTAATGATGCATTAAATATGCTACAAAAATTCGCATCATCTCACAAGGCTGAGAAAGATGAAACATTTAGTAAGATTTTTAAATCTGTGGTATCTAAAACTCCCGATGCTGACAAGTTAAGTTGTTCATGGCCATGCAATAATGCACAACTATCTCCTGCCTCCTCTCCAAAAATGCAGGGAGGATCAAAAGAATCTGGTCAGCTTCTCCAAAGTTCGTTTGATAGTATTGGTAACATTTCCCAAGAAAATGAAGATTTCAGTAATCCAGAAAATCAATTTGATATCCAAGAATTCTGGAAGAGGACATTGAGATGGATATGAAGTCTCAAAATGACTCATTTAACAGATCGAAATATTTTGTGAAAAGAAGAGCAATAGTTGTGCTGGGTGATCAATCAGTAGAAAAGCATGAAGACGGAAGATATATCGCTATTTATGAGATGGATTACTTAACAATATACGTTATTTGTTTCCTACTGTTGTTCTGTCGTGTTGTATGTACCGTTTTTTCAGCTTGATGGCATTTCTAATAAAGCCATTCTTTCCTAAATTACATGTTACTATCTTTCCAGATATTTTTAATTCAAATGTGCCGTTTTATTAAAGGCGTTTGTTTTATGCTTAGAGATAGACCAATACAATTAGAAATAATTCAGATAATAAATTTGTTTACTTAATTTATGAGAAGTTTTTAACAATATAAAGTAACTAACTCGTGATATCAATCTTCTTGAGAAATATCTCTGACAATTTTGGCAATAGGTAGTATCTTCTCTTCTTCTGTTTTTTTTCCGACGACTTGAATACAAATAGGCATGTTGTCAAACGTTTCAGGATCATAGTCGTTATATATATCTTCTTCCATGGCGTTTCTTGGTTTGAACTTTGGATCCTTAAGGTCAACTGACTTGTTGACATGACTAATTGGAACAACAACAGAACAGCAATCGGTAATGTTAAAAGGCATAGTGTAATTATTGATCTTTAGACCGCCTTTCTTGAAAGAAGTGGAAACACTCACCGGAGAAATAATGGCATCAATCGGCTTTCCAGAAATCGATAGGCTTGCTGTTGTCTCATTCCAAAACTTTAAAAACTTTGTCTTGACATCGTAGACCTCATCTGCAATATTCCACCATTCAGTAACATCCTGCACTTCTTTATAAACAGAACTGGCCATAAATTTCTGGACAGTTTCAACCACTGGTTCTCCTCCTTTGGCACAATTACGTTCAATTTCGTCTGACGCATCCGCTGCAAACACCTTGGAGAGGGTATCGCAGAGCTCCTTGTGACAAGGTATCTTAATTGGAATCACTTCATGACCGGCTTTCTCAAGTTTTTTTGATAATTCCTCAATAGCCCTCAAGATTGAAGGGTGGGGTTGCACGTAACCATCATCCGAAACAATTCCGAACGTTATTTTTTTTCCTATTGTAGAAAATAGGTCTTCTCTCCAAGGAATTGGTAAAACCTTAGGGTCAATTTTCCAACATTCGCTTTTAATAAGCAATCTTACAACAAGCTCAATATCATCCAACGACCTTGACAAAGGACCAATTACAGATGGAGATAGCTCCTGTCCGGTATAGGAGTTTGTGACGTTCAAGTATGTTATTCTTCCAACCGATGGCTTGAAACCAAAGATGCCTTGAAAACATGATGGATATCTAATACTTCCAGCAATATCAGTACCAAAACCCAAAGGTGAACCTCCAGCTGCAATCAAGGCTCCTTCACCTCCTGAAGAACCACCACTAGATAGATTAATGTTCCTGGCATTCCACGTATATCCAACCAAATTGGAATCAGTTTCAGCAGACATCATGGCCGTTGGAACTGTTGTCTTGACATAGAAGACAGCACCAAATTCAATCAGTTTTTCTGCGATCAACGACATTTTGGTTTTTGGCTCATTGGCGTATGCAATGTACCCAATGGAAGAGGGAATCCCTGGTAGATCCACCTGATCCTTTAGAGAAATTGGAATACCATGCAAAGGACCAACAACCTTGCCCGTCTTTTTGAATGTCTCGTCCAATTCCTTGGCTCTTTTATAAGCTTTATCAAAGAAGATCTCAATGCAGCAATTCAATATTTGATGTGCCAGTGCCGCACGATGACAGTAGGCGTCAGTGACTTCAAAAGCTGTCAACTTTCCAGCTGCGATCTTTTTGCTTAGATCGACAATTGTAGAATGTGTAATAGCATTCTCATTTTCAGGGAGAATAGTGTCAAGGTATTTACCGGTTTCGACAAAACCTGCCTTAATCATTTCAGTTTTAAGATCAGTTTTCCTCCATTTTTTCGGGATACTTTCAAAAATATGCTTTTGCTTTGCGACAGCAATTTCTTTCCATTGACTCATTATGTGATTTTTCTTTTAATCTAGCACTAAATGTTACTGAACGGATAAGATTATACTTTAATTAATAAAAAAAAATCAAATTCAGCTCAATTCGAGACCCGAGAAAATGGGGCAATCCTACATAAATAAGGTAAAAGTTATAGGTTCTCACAATGATAACAAATATTCTTGAAAGGGATGGATATCTAATGATTGAAGAGATGAATCTGTCATAATCTAAACCCTCAGCTCCGGTTCCGAAATCCGAGTTCCTCGCAACCTTACAGATAAAGAATAATACATAAATTGGATTCGTCGATTGGCTGTTACAGTCACCTTATTCACGTTGTACCCGTTAAGTCATGTCAGGCAAAACGAGCCAGAAATTTTTAAAGATAAGCTATCAAAAGCAGCGTTCAAATATTTGTCTTTTCTTTTGTTTTTTTTTTTCGAGATCATACGGGGTTGACGCTTATCAAAAACCCTTTGTGCCGATATGTTTTGGTCGGCCCTTCCTCTCTCCGCCGCTACCCAAA
Organism: Allodekkera sacchari; assembly: GCA_030565225.1. Taxonomy (NCBI): domain Eukaryota; kingdom Fungi; phylum Ascomycota; class Pichiomycetes; order Pichiales; family Pichiaceae; genus Allodekkera; species Allodekkera sacchari. Next base: position 78,233 of record JAJMBG010000061.1, read on the forward strand.
AATGGATTTTGTAGTGTGTGAACAGATGTTTACCTCTTTTATCGGGACGGCACTTAGGGCGAGCCAATTCAGTAGCCGTCGCCGGATCTCGGAAGTGGAAATTGAACGGAAACTTTAAAAAGAAAAGCATCTTTTTTTTTCTTATCGGGAAATCTTCAAGGATAACCGATATCGCTTTCCAAGTAACGATATCATTTTCTGAAAAGAAGTAAGAACCAAGGAAGCAGGATAAATACTTAAACCATTCCATGTTAATGTTGAAATCATGGATAGATCTGAAATTATTAATCATTGACACTCAGCTTTACACATATTAGGATGGTTGATGCAGATCATATTTTAAGTCAATCTTACGGCTATGGCTATGCGGTTGGGTTAGGTGCGGCATTTGCAGTGGTTATGGGTATTATTTCTTGGATTCTATCCCGGTACATGGGTCAGGTGCAGAACTCTGAAAGATTCACTACGGCTTCCAGAAATGTTAATTCTGGTCTTGTTGCTTCCTCCACTGTTTCGGCATGGACATGGCCTGCTACACTTTTGTCTTCGGGTGCATGGAGTTATACACATGGTGTCATGGGTGGATGGTTGTACGGTGTTTCTGGTACCATTCAAATTACTTTATTTTTGTTCTTGGCCATTCAAATCAAGAGATATGCTCCCACCGCTCACACAATTTCTGAATGCTTTTATATCAGGTACGGTAAGGCCGGCCATATCTGTTTCCTCTGTTATGTGCTTTGTACCAACATTATGGTTTCATCGCTTTTATTGCTAGGAGGATCGCAAGGTTTTTCTGCTGCTACTGGTATGCATGTTGTCGCAGCCAGTTTGCTCTTGCCTCTAGGAGTCATGGTTTACACCGCCCTGGGTGGTTTGAAGGCCACCTTTATTTCTGACTGGATTCACACAGTCATTATCTATATGATTTTGATTGCTACATGCTATACAGTTTACTGCAGTTCCAGCTTAATTGGATCTCCTGGAAAAATGTACGATCTACTTAAGGAAGTTGAAAAAGTGTTTCCATGTGCCTACTCAAAGAGTTACTTGAACTTCCATAATTCATCTATGATGTATCTTACATGGTCTGTCTTCTTCAGTTGTATCTGTACCGTTCTTGGTGACCCAGGATACTCTCAGCGTGCCATTGCTGCAGACCCTAAAAGTGTTTTTCACGGCTACTTAATGGGAGGTATTTGCTGGTGGATCATTCCAGCCTGTTTGGGTTCTTCTGCCGGTCTTGCCTGTAGAGCACTTTTATTAAACAAAGCATCCGTTACTTATCCAAATGCATTGACAGACTATGAGGTTAATTCTGGTATGCCTGTTATATATGGTATGACAGCCATTTTCGGAGAAAAAGGTACTGCAGCGGGACTATTGATGTTATTCATGTCTGTCACTTCAGCCACCTCTGCTGAGCTTATTGCTTTCTCTTCGGTCATTACCTATGATATATACAGGACTTATTATAAGCCAAATGCTACTGGTAAGCAGTTGGTTCACTTTGCTCACATCTGTGTCATTTTCTTCGGAATCTTTATGGGTGTTCTGGCGGTCATCTTTAACTATGTTGGTGTCACTGTTGGATGGCTATTAAGTTTCATCGGTATTATTTTGAGTCCTGAGGTCAGTGCAGTTATTTTGTGCCTTTTTTGGCCTAAGATGACTAAGCTTTCACTACTAATTGGATGCCCCTTAGGCACTTTGACGGGCATTGCCTGCTGGATTGGCAGTGCCTACAAATATTCTGACCACGTTCTTAACAAAGATACTCTTATGCTTTCCAAAGCCACCTTTATTGGCAACATTTCTGCTGTGTTTGCTTCTCCACTCTATTTCGCAGTGGTTACTTATTTGAAGCCAGATCCAGAGCCATTTGACATGGGCAAGTTCAATGAAAAAATTAACATGGGTGACGATGTCGATAATGAGGAGAAAGCAGCTGTCGTTGTTAGTGACCGTGATGCTAGATTATTAAGAAACCAAGGTTACTGGTCAATTGGAGTCAATTTATTTATCATGGTGGGCATCTTTGTTATTCTATCCCTTGGATTGTATGCCAGTAATAAGGATTTGAGTAAGTCTTCTTTCGTTGGATTTATTATTGTCATGTTGGCATGGCTTCTCATAGCTGCGGTCTACATCATTTTGCTCCCTGTTTGGCAAGGAAGGCACTCCATTATGTTTGTTCTTAGCTACCTTGTCCGCCTTAAGATTCCAGAAGTTCCTTATAATGTGATGATGTATGAAAAGGAAATGCACAAGCATTCCGAGGAGAATCCGTCTGCATCCTCCGTTGAAATAATCTCACAACATAATGTTGAAAAGCAGTGAATTTTATAAGTTTAGAAAATTTAAGTCTTTTTTCTTTCGGAAGTACAAAGTAACAGTACAGTGCATTACTGAAAATGCGTGGAAACTGAGAATACAGAAATTTAATTGAATACTCATCTAATAAGGCAGATTAAAAATTTCTAGGACAGCCGCAAAAATATTATTTGTTTAGTTTTTGTCTATAACACACTCTACAGAATATTAATAGTTTCTATTTTAGAAATTTTAGGTACCTATCTGGGTAGTGAATTCATGAAAAAATAGACTATTTAGATGTATCTAGAACATACCTCCCACGAATTTTATTATCTATCATCATTTGAAACACTTCGCTTAACTTGCTTAAGGGCATTATTTTAATTGGAGACTTGACAAGGCCTCTCGCATAGAAGTCAAGAGCCTCAAGTGTATCTAATCGACTACCAACAGATGTTCCCTTTATTTCGATATTCTTTACTATCATGTCATATACTGGAACATTTAATTTGGCATTTGCAGGCATACTGACACACACAACTTTTCCAAGTGTTCTGATATACTTGCATGCCTGATTTATTGCCAGCTCTGAAACTGCACAGATCACAGCTCCTTGTGGACCGCCCTCTGTTGCATTTATGACATCTTGAACAAGTGAAGTAGTTTCGTTATAGTCAACATATTTTTCAGCTCCAAGTTGCTTACACAAACTTCCTTTTTCCTTTCCACCATCAATGGCAATAACTCTAAGTCCCATAGCTCTTGCATACTGAATACCCAAACTTCCTAAACCGCCACCTGCTCCTGGTATTGCTACCCATTCTCCTGATTTCAATTCAGCTCTCTTCAAGGCTTTATACACTGTAACACCTGCACATAAAATTGGGGCTACTCCTGCCAAATCACATTGTTTAGGGATGTGCGCAGCCTGTGCAGCATCAGCGATAGTGTATTGTTCAAATGTACCGTCCATGCTATATCCAGAAACTTCGCAGTGGAGACAGTTACCTTCAAATCCTTTAAGACAAGTTTCGCAACCCATGCAAGTTTTATTCATCCATTTAATGCCTGCCAAATCGCCAACTTTGAAATTTGTCACCTCTTTACCAACCGCTACTACAACTCCAGCACCCTCGTGCCCCCCAACTAAAGGTAGTTTTGTTGGTGTTGGCCAGTCACCCCTCCACGCATGAAGATCTGAATGGCAAACACCAGAATATAAGATATGAACAAGGATATCGGTTGCCTTTGGTTTTGGAACTGGCAATTTTCTATATTGGATAGGCCCATAGTGTTTTTCATACACACAGCCATACTGATAGTCTGGAACTTCCTTATCAAGAGCCATCATTTTTCCTTAAAAAAAGGTGTGCATTGGTTTTCTAAGTTTGCCGCTACTTTCATTCCTATATATATAGAATTTCACATTTCATTGAAGTGGTATAAGCCAGTATATGGAAGTACTCGTTTTAGTATATATCGGAATTCAGCGCCTCAAAAGATGCCGAAAATGTTTTGGGGTTTCCTTCCTGCTATCTGGTTAAGGCAGTCCCGATTAATCGGAATTGTTCCTGCACGTAGATTCCTTATCGACAATTATCCTCGACCCCCCGAGACTCCCACTTCCGAGATCCGAACGAAGGCGCGGGTTTTCACTCATCTGTAACCGCTTGAGATCGAATACGAAGTGGGATGTTCTTTTTTTTTTTTTTTTTTGTTCCGTTGTTTGCGTATACATGACTTAACTCGTACCATTCTTAAAATTTCTCAAAATGTACACAAATTTCTGGAAGTTTTATCTACATGTATCAAAGGGAAGAGGAGCCATTGCAATTCAATACCATAATTTTTTAGAACTACAAATGGAACATGCATAAACTACATACTATTATTCGGAATTCTTTTGATTCAAAACTGATTGAAAATTTCTGAAGGGCTTCTCCAGAAATTTTGCATTGGCAACTTAGTTTAATTCCTTCAACCGGCTATTATCGTATCTTAATATCGACTCTAAAAGAACCATAAATCCTGCCTCCAAATCTTCAGGTTCTGTGTATTCCTCTGGATTATGGCTAATTCCATTTTTGCTTGGCACAAAGATCATTGCTGTAGGAATGACTTGGCTGGTGGAGACAGAGTCGTGTCCAGCTCCGCTAACAATTTTTTGTGTAAATTGTTTTCCCACAATGTCGTACGCAGCCTCTTCGATAAGTTCTATCATATCCTCATCAAAATGTGCAGGAGCTGTAGGATATGGTTCGTCTATTTTGAAATCAATGGCAACACCATTTCCAACTTTGTTTTTGCAACATTCTTTGATAAGAGTTCGAACTTCATCATCCATTTTATTTAAAATGGTATCATCGGTATTCCTGATATCTATAATAAAACTGACGTCCCCCGGAATGACATTTACTGAGCCCGGTTTCAAATCAAGCTTGCCAACAGAGGCAAGTCCGTGATTTTCGTTCGCTATTTTATGGATTCCGCAGATAATTTGAGCAGCAGCTAGTAAAGCATCCCTCCGATATGGAAAGGGAGTTGTTCCTGTGTGTTGCGCTTTACCATGCAGAGTGAGATATAACCAATGATAACCCTGAGTTCCAGTGACAACACCTATTTTTCTACCCTCTTTTTCAAGAACAGGTCCTTGCTCAATGTGCATTTCAAAATGACACTTCAATGGATTAGCCTTATTGTTGCATGGAACTTTTCCAAGAAAGCCGATTCTCTTTAGTTCGTGTTCAACGGTCGTCTTGTTATCATACACATCCTTGGCAGCATACATGGCTTCCTTTGTAGTAACCCCAGCCCATACAGATGATGACATCAAGCATACTGGAAACCGAGCGCCCTCTTCGTTGCACCAATTTACCAAAGTTATAGGAAAGTTAGGAACATAATTGTTTGCTTTGAGTGTTCTAAGAACTTGCAATCCAGAGAGCACTCCAAATATACCATCATATCTCCCACCTGTAGGTTGAGTATCTAAATGGGAACCAATTCCTGTGGGAACGGCGCTACTATACCTGCCTGGGTATGTAGCAAATATTCCTCCTAACTCATCAATTTTCACCGAGCACCCAAGAGCCTTGACCTCTTTGATAAACCACTCTTTCACACCCTTATCCTCATTTGTTAAAGCGAGTCTGCAAACACCTGTTTGTGTTGGCTTAGTTCCCCATCTAAATTTGGAGCCAAAAAGCTCAGAAGTCTGATGAATAGTCTCCACCAGCTCTTTTTTATTGATCTTTAGTGCGGAAGATAACAATGGCATTTTCTTCACTCTCAACTCTGGTAGTCTTTCTTAAATCCTAATTACTTCATATATAGATAAAATTTATACACAATAACTTGTTCTTATAGGCTTCCATTAATCATGAATTTTCAGAGATGTTTGTACGGTGGCAGCGGGTAGGATGCTACGCCTCGGATCTCGGAATACGCAGTCACCCTCTTTTGGCTTCTATGGGAAAAATATGAAGATAAGGGGTGCATTAGTGCTTCCTTGTTTCTTTTTTCCCCCGAATCAAATTTTCTCAAATGCATCATGCTTTCAAAAAAGCATAGGTGGGAACGAATCTCAAGGGTCTGAAGCAACCTTCCGTCAACTCATGAATTTTGATTATCTCCTTCATCCGAACCTAAATAAAAAGGTTTGCTTTTCTTCCCAGATACTGTATACTAAAAGCGAGCATGTAACATGAAGGGAATACAACTGCTCATGAACAGAATACCTTTCACTATTTGAGAAACTAATAATATTAAAGAACGAAAATTAAAACTACCTAAAGATATAGATACTACAGAATCCAAAGATCAAAAGTTATCACTTCATTTTCATGTTATCACACTAGGCATAAGAAAGCCCCAACCAAAGCGATTATTAAGGAGCCCGAGAATGTTGGCTTATTTGCAACACCCTCAAATGTAGAAACCGAGGCGGTCGAAATCTCACCGCTGACGGTCGTCTCAAGTGTTGTAGCGAAACCCACCGTCGACGAAGTCCGAATGCTACTCTCCTCATTACTTCCTGAAGTAATCTCAGACCCAGATGTGGATTGATTCTTGTTAGATTCTTCATCGGAACCGCTTGAACCGCTTGGACCAGTTGAAGAAGCACCACTTGGACCGCTTGGACCAGTTGATGATGCACCGCTTGGACCACTTGGACCGCTTGGACCAGTAGATGAAGCACCGCTTGGACCACTTGGACCGCTTGGACCGCTTGGACCGCTTGGACCACTTGGACCGGTGGATGATGCACCACTTGGACCGCTTGGACCAGTAGATGAAGCACCGCTTGGACCACTTGGACCAGTGGATGATGCACCGCTTGGACCACTTGGACCAGTAGATGAAGCACCGCTTGGACCGCTTGGACCAGTAGATGAAGCACCGCTTGGACCACTTGGACCGGTGGATGATGCACCACTTGGACCGCTTGGACCA
>JAJMBG010000062.1:0-84296 GCA_030565225.1 Allodekkera sacchari
ATTTTTTTTTTTTTTTTTTTTTTTTTTTTTTTTTTTTTTTGGGCTTGAAAATTCCCATGATTTTTCACTTTCTCGGGTGACAAGGTAACATGATTTGGTATCGAACTTTTGACTATAAATACAGTAATGTATAGTTTGTAATTGAAGGCCTGCTTTGTTTCTTGTCCAGGAACCATGTCTGCCAAATATGTTGTACTAGGTGCCGGTATCACCGGTCTTTATACTGCCTTTGTTCTAATCGATGAAGCTCACATAGACGCTCACTCCATTACTGTTATCGCCGAGTACCTTCCAGGAGATCAGTCCATCAACTATACTTCTCCATGGGCTGGTGGTAATTTCTCCTGCATCACTCCAGATGATCAGGATGCCTTGGACTTCGACCAGTACACCTACACTCATCTAGCCCACATTCAGAAAAAGTTAGGTGGTCCCCAGATGGGTTTGGATAACAAACCTACCACCGAGTACTGGGATATCAGACCTTCAGATGCCAAGATTAACTCGTTAAAGTCGTACTTAAAGGACTTCCACGAGATTCCAAAGGCTGAACTACCAACCGGCGCTGCTTACGGTGTCACTTACACTACCTGGGATTTTTTCTGTCCTTTCTATCTTGCAAATATCAAAAAATATCTTGAATCTAAAGGTGTTAGTTTTATTAAGCAGAAGTTGACTCACATTTCGCAAGCCTACTTGCCAGGAACAGAGGTTGTGTTCAATTGTGCCGGTCTAGGCGCTTATTCTATTTCTGGAGTTAAAGACAGTAATATGTACCCAACTAGGGGACAGGTTCTTGTCGTTAAGGCCCCACATATTCAGGAGAATTGCATGAGATGGGGTGCTCACTATGCTACCTACATTATTCCAAGACCTTACTCCAACGGTCAGTTAATTCTTGGAGGTTTCTTGCAGAAGGACAACTGGACTGGAGACACTTTTGGTGACGAAAGCCAGGATATAATCAAGAGAACTACCACTCTTCTTCCAAAGATCTTGGATAAGCCACTCGAAGTGTTGGCTACTGCTGCTGGTCTAAGACCAAGCAGGTATGGAGGCCCAAGAATTGAAGCAGAAGTCGTCGAGGGTAAGTTACTTGTCCATAACTATGGTGCTGGAGGTTTCGGTTACCAGTCCGGATATGGTATGGCTCACAAGGCCGTCAAGGCCATGATTGAGAAGAAGAGACAATGCAAGTTGTAGATGTTGTATTATGTAATGCTAATTGAAATTCCGAGGCCTTTTAAAAATTTATTATTCCTGGTATCTATCTCTCAAATCATCCATTGTCAGCGAAATTATTTCTTACGTTACTTTCATTACATTTCTTCTCCTTACAGACACGAATTTTCTTAATTCAATTCCATTAGCGATAGAAACAAAAAAGCAAAATTAAACCGGAAAGCATTAATAATATATATGCGAACGGAGGAGGCAGCTTCACCAGTATCTCCATTCTTCTAGGGACGAACTTCCAATAGATTCTTCTATCTGATCTCTGTTCTTGAATGACATAAAATTATCTACGGTCAAATTCTTTAGAATGGAAGGCTCGGCGGTGGCCAATAAACCAACACCTTTTCCGCCCAGCGTCGTTCTGAAAGTTTCGAAACCATTTTGGTCGAACTTCTTGCTGAGTTTCTCAAACACCTCAGGCTTAATGTCATCCTTGAGTAAGGTGATGGCACAACCACCGCCACCGGCGCCTGTCAGTTTTGTTTCTCCAATTTTAAGCTCATCGCAATAGACCTTGATTTTCTCTAAGTTTGGGTGGGAAACGCCCAAGGCAACCAACAAGCCATGATTCATTCTAACTAGCTTCAAAAGTCTTCTTTTTGCATCTTCGTCCAAGAAGGGTCTCAACATCAGGTTGTAGGCTTCTCTAGAAATTGCTTCCATGGCATCCAAGATATGGCTGGAAGTCTTAGGATAATCCGCTACTATTTTGGAGACATTGGCAACCAAAGTGGCCGTCCGCCTTGGAGTCTTGGTATTAGTTAGCAACAAATTCATTGGAGGAAGATTTCTCATAGAGGTACGAATACTTGGCATCGAGCTGGACATTCTTTGGAACATAACAGCACCACCACGGGTGGCGACAGTGTTATCGATACCGCTTGGATTGCCGTGGATACACTTTTCACCCATAAAAGCCCAAGAGTCGATGAAAGTACAGTCCTCGGAATCCTTAACGGTAATGGCGTCTTTGGCCATGGAGGCTTCCTTGATGTGTCCTGCCAAGTAGCCAAAAGCAGAGGCTAAGCAAACGGACATGGAAGCCGAGGAGCCCAAGCCGGCACCAATAGGCAACATGGATCTGACGGTAAAGGTCAATCCACCAGGAATAGTTTTAGGACAGATGGAAACCAGAAGGTAGAGGAAAGCGTATGCGGCGCTGTATTGCAAAGGAGAGTCGATTTCAGACAAAAGCGGAGACAATTCGTTGACGAGTTCGGGATTGAGCTCGCTTGGAGGCACGGGAACGTTGCCCTCATACGTGACGAAGTTCCAAGGAAGCTCGCTCTTCTTCCATCTGTAGCTGAACTGGATGTCGGGGAATTCTAACGAGATACTGTCTACCTGAGAATGGCTGTCATTCTTGGTGACCAGAAGATACGTTCTTAACGAAAGAGCAGCAGCAATGGCAGGCTAGCCGAGTTAGTAAACAAAAGTTTTTTCTTTATGTCTTCATTTTTGCTGGCGTGAGCACATCGTACATGCCGATGCTCCCACCCCATTTGTGCTTACCCTATTATACACGGCAGAGTGTTCTCCAAAGATGATCACCTTTCCAGGTGCACTGGTGACGAAGGGATACAGGACAGTCATGGATTGTGAAACGATTGAATAAATAGATTAGCTGTATTCGGCCGATGGCCAAAGTGATCCAAGAAAAGATATATAGTGAAAGAAAGGATGATCGGTTGGAAAACACGATATGTTTGTGACAGGAACAAGAGAAGATTTTTTGGCTCCCTTTTTTATGGTTGTCCCGCGACTTCGTATCCATCGTTCCCGAGGTGTGCGGCGCAAACTGGTGATGGTGGTGGAGAAAAAAAAAAAGAAGAGAGTAAGTAACTGTGAGACCAGCAGCAGCAACAGCAGCAGCAGTGGTAGTTGAAAGGTAGTGCTTAGGAAGGACAGGAGTTCAATCTCAAGATGGTTCTAGCTTTCTTAGGGCATATCCAGAGCATGCAGGATAAAAATGTGTCGTAAATTATATCCACTCGAGACATCTCTGGCCGGTGAAAAACATGCTCTCCGGGCGGCTTTTGCGTTTCTTGCTCCCACCCCGTCTGGCGCTTAATTGATCGGCGCTTAATTTGGCGGCATCGGCAAGACACGCTCATCGTTCTCGCTTACTAAACATGGTGTAACAAACACTACAATTTCTTTCATTGACGCTGCGCTGCACGGTCCGTTGTTTCATGGCTGCCATTTATACTCTTCGGACCACAGCAGTTCACCGGTCCCAGCCGTTGGCGGATTGACCGAAATTGACAGCACCGTGCAACTCACACAGGCTCCATAATGAGAACTGACTTTCTTTCGTGTATTTATTCCATGTAGTTCCACGATGTTCACTTAAAACTACCTTCACAAGCATACAGATTCGACAGGACGTCGTCCTGGCAACATCAGCTGTTCTCTTTAGACTTCTCCTAAAGAGGTAATTTGCTGTTCCTTCCTCGAACACGAAAATGCCGGCTGGATATTTTTCCGTTCATCACATGATGCGGGTCACACGACCACGAGACTGCTGACGACCGGCCTAGCGAGCCATTCACGAGGTCTTCCAAAAACAAAATAACACTATACTACAGGCTGTGAGTCCCTGAATAGCTCGGCAGATAATCTCACTAAAACAAAAACAGAAAGAGCCCCACGTTGGGTGACACATCCATCCATGCATCGCCCTACAGCTCATCAGCACGAAGTTCTCCTTCGCTAAGAGTTTCACCAAACAATCACTTCTAAAATTTTCTGCAAAACTGCAACAGACTAGATGCTTGTACCTTTGCACCTTTTGCTTTTGTCTCTTATGCTGCAGATAACTCTTTCCTACGTCTTCTGATCTAAGCTAACGTTTATCCTAGATCTTGGCTGTGCATCCTAAGGCAGTGAAATTTTTCACAGCAAAAAAAAAAAAAAAAAATAAAAATAAAAATTTTCAAACTCCATACATTAAAAGTGATAATCTACAATATTATATTCCTAGCCGCCGATATTTCTTGACAAAATGTCTGGTGAAATCAAGATCAAATTCTTTACCAGAGAGGAGGATGAAACACTTCATTGTCCACCAAACCCTATATTTGTCCCTGCTTCTTTGAAGAGATTTGGTCTCTCAGAAATTGTGAATCATCTCCTTGAAACAGAGAAGCCTGTTCCCTTCGAATTCTTGATTGATGGTACATTGCTCAAAGGTTCAATCGAAGACTACTTAGTTGAAAATGGATTGTCTACAGAGGCATTCCTTTCCTTGGAGTATACCAGGGCCGTTTTACCACCAATGTTCCTAAAGAGTTTTAGTAACACAGATTGGGTTTCTTCTTTAGATTCTCTTCCTACCATGAAACAGAACGACGGAAATGTGTCAGATCCCAAGATAATATCTGGTTCCTATGATGGTGTTGTGCGGATCTACGATTCAGAGGGAAAAGTGGAAACTCAGTTAGTGGGACATTCTCAGCCCGTTAAAGCTGTCCGATTTATCAGCCCAACAAGATATTTAAGTGCCGGAATGGATAGAAGTATACGATACTGGAAGGCAGGATTTGTTTCGCCCGAGGATCACGAGAAAGAGACCCAGGATGGACATACCGTTGCAATTTTGGATTATCATCAATCCACAGTCTCTTCATTGGCTGTTAATGTTGAAAGCTCGAGGATTATATCGGCTTCCTATGATAATAGCTTGGCTATCTGGTCGACTCACATAAAAGATATGGCCTCGTCTCAAATGGACTCATTTTCAAAGGAAAGAAATAATAATAACTTGTCTTCTGCTTCCAGGAAGAGATTGAAGATGGCCATCAAGGACTCTTCTATAAAAAGAAAAGCCCCACTATCTATTCTTGAATCTCATCGTCAGCCCGTCGAAGATGTTATATTTGACCCGGTGGATTCCACAGTGGCGTATTCGGTCTCTCAGGACCATACCATCAAAACGTGGGATTTGGTAACGTCGAGATGTGTTGACACGAAACAGACTAATTACTCCTTGCTTTCTATCGCTGCACTTCCTAGACTTCATCTTCTAGCAACAGGATCTTCTGCTAGGCATATAAACTTGCATGATCCTAGATCTTCCAAAATAACGAGTAACCAGCTTATAGGACACAGGAACTTTGTTTCATCTCTTGCCACTACTCCTGGATATAACGATTATATTCTTCTTTCTGGATCCCATGACGGCACAGTCAAGGTTTGGGATGTGAGGGCAAACAAGTCCTTGTACACGATCACAAGAGAATCGGGAATCAAGTCAAAAGTTTTAGCAGTTGGCTGGGAGAAAGAGATCGGAATACTCAGTGGAGCCACCGACAAAAAGCTCCAAATTAATTCGAATGTTGAACTAAAATAAATAATAACTTTACTATGTACACTAGATTATATTATTATCTTTCACAGACCGACCTGCACACGCCATAGTAACCTTTCCAAAGGCTCTTTTCATCTGTCATGTAGCCCAATGTCTCGGGTTGTTGCTCGTCCACAATCTTCCAACCCATAGCTTTCCTGATCTGGGTAAGCTCTTTGTAAGTAAACTCCAATCTTGCCGCTGTTCCATACTTCAACGGACCAACATTGATCCAGCGCTTTCGGCCTTCGAATTTGTCACACAAACAACCGATTGCGTCCAGATAGTCCATAATGTTTTCGGCGGTGTCAAGAAAGAAGCAGGTCACTATGAGCACATCTTTTGACTCTGGAATCAACTGAAACTGCGTGAAATCCTCGACATGCATGGCTAGATTCGATGGCTTTTCGGCCACATTGACCTTGACAGGTCTTGTTTGGTTAGCAAACGATAAATGATTAGAAAAGTTATGAATGTATGGGTAAACGTGGAAATCCGATTTCTCGGAATATATGAACTCATTCATCAGATTCATCATCCATGAGAACTCTATTGCATGAACTTTCTTGAACTTCATCTTAGCCAGTTCATGAGCCACTCGTCCGAGTCCAGAACCAGGCACAATCACCGTAGTGTCTTGTCGGCTCATTGTACTACTGTGGTTCTTAATATAACTCATTAGAGGCCCAATCTCCGCCTGACCAGTATGCGACCAGTCTCTAGCAAAGTGACAAAGACTTTCGACCACTCGAAAGTAATTGTCTTCGTCATACGACTGCTCTTCTGCCTTCAGCTCTGAAGGAGTCACATGGTGAACTGCCATTGCACTAGATACAACCCGCTGTAGTATCTGATTGTTCCTTTCAAAGACTTTGTCAATTTTATTAAGCTTCTCTGGATAGTCAATCACCGTACGGCAAAGATGGAGCTGCCGTTGATTTCGAATTTTCCGATATAGCAATCGTTTTCCGTTGACAAACCGTTTAGAATGATCCATATAAGCGTTGAAATCAATGATCGTATCTAAAAGACTGACTCTCTTATCATACTTTCGATCTCGGGACTTAAGTTCCGGATACAGCTGCCTAGCAACCATCTTCTTGAATCGCCCAAACATCTTGGTATCGTTGATAGTAGCCGCAACCAACAGACTTGAAAAAATCGAAATTATCCGATAGCCAGACGGGAAGATGGTACTCAATAAATAGTGAAGTATGATGACAATGGATATTCTGGATATAACCACCGAGGTATCACTAACTTCTGTCCGCAAACTGCTACTAAACTTCATGATCCAGAAGTAGTGTATGATATATAACGGTCGATCGTGGGGACGTTTACGGTAGAACTCAAAAAGTGAGAGTGTTTTGACCATGGTGGTGATGGTAACCATTTTTTAATAATTGGGCCAAAGAACAGGAGGCAAATATACGATGACGAACATATTGGAAACGAAGGAAATCTATATAGAGAAAATTAAAGGAACGGTTAAGGTTTGACACCCAGGACGATGCACAGACAAGTTGGACGTCAGGTTTCCACTCATTACGTAAGCACAAACATTAGGCTGGAGAATATAGTGGTTAGTCCATAAGTACCGGAGAATAACCACATCTAGTAGCTTGAACAGGATCACTACAATATCTGGGACCCGAGAGCCATGCAAGGATAGTGTGGTGAGCTTCTGATACCACTTCAACGGTCAGAACTATGTGAGAAGGTATACATCTTGCCAAAAGAGGTATATCTGCACGATATCAATCTTTTGTCGATCGTAGAAAGTAGCAGTATAGGCCACCAATATCTTTGACTCTTCAGCAGCAGCAACAGCTTCTATCGCCTGTTCTGCTCTCTGTACTATCTATATTGGAAGTATTCATCAAAGAAGAAAAATCGTCCTGCCGTCGCGTCTATTTCTCATTTAGCTTATACGACTTTATCTTCTTCTCATGTTCCGGCTGATCTCTGTCGGCACAGATCTCCACCATCTAGGTCGATTCAGGACGATAATAGAGAGAAATGGCCCATTGGATGTTTATAAAACTAAAAGATTATGCGAACGAATATTAAATAAGAAGTATGAACTACCTGTATATCGAAAGTTTGAGCAGAAGAACGATATAGAAGAATGTAGCCGATTTTTGGCCGGTTCTTGGTGTATAAAGGAGGCAATATATAAAACTTTAGATGCAGAAGATCAAAGGCACTTTGTGATGAATCGATGGTACAAGATTCATGACCAAAACGGGAGACCGATTATAGGAAGTGACCAGTACTCTAGAAAGGAGAGCTTTCTCTGTAGTGTCAGTCATGATGGTGAGTACTTGATAAGTGTAGTGATGAGAGTGGCAGAGTGAAGTGCAAAGAGAAAAATGCTCACGGCAAAACATCCCAGCAATCATTTTGGAGCGATTTGGTAGTGAGTATTGCTGCATGCTAAAAATACAGAGACTTGGTTACTTATGTTCATGCAAGACTGGTAATGTAAAACTGCTGGTGTTGATTAGCAATGACAGATGTTGGCAACTGGGATAAATCAACTGGCGACGCTAAAGTTTGATAGAGCATTGTACGCCAGGCTCATTATTGGGATTCGCAAGGAGATAGGGTGCAAAATCACAGTTAAGAACGCATTAAAAGCCAGCATAGCAACAAGACACTCCTACTCATTGGTTTCTCGTCTAATATAGTAAATGTTAATTAAATTACACACTGCGTCTATCTAGTTTACTCCCACTCAACAGTAGCAGGGGGTTTCGAGGTAATGTCGTAAGCAACTCTAGCAACACCATCAACTTCGTTGACAATTCTAGAAGCAACTCTCTTCAAGAATTGAGGCTCAAAGAAGTACCAGTCAGCTGTCATGAAATCGATTGTTTCAATGGCCCTCAAGGCGACAACCTGCTCGTACATCCTCTGATCGCCCATAACACCAACAGACTTGACAGGCAAGAGGACAGCAAAAGCCTGAGATATCTTTCTGTAGAGACCGGCCTTTCTAATTTCCTCGATATAAATGTAGTCTGCAGCTCTAGCAATCTCCACCTTTTCCTTAGTAACCTCTCCAAGAACTCTAATACCAATACCAGGGCCTGGGAATGGATGTCTCCAAACCAATTCCTCTGGAATGTTAAGCAACTCTCCTAGATGTCTGACTTCATCCTTGAACAACTCTCTTAGGGGCTCAATCAACTTCAATTTCATGTTGTCAATCAAACCACCGACATTATGATGGGATTTGATGGTCTGAGAAGGTCCTTTAAAGGAAACAGATTCAATGACATCTGGGTATAGAGTACCCTGAAGCAAAAACTCGACCTCTGAACCATCCTTAGGCTTGATGCTGGTGGCAACTCTTTCAAAGACGTGGATGAAGGTGTGACCAATCACCTTTCTCTTCTTTTCTGGATCGGCGATGCCCTTCAAGTTGCCAAGAAATTCATCGCCTGCATCGACGACTGTCAAGTTGATTCCCAAACCGTCATCCAAGTGCTTTTTGACCATTTTGGCCTCGTCCTTTCTCATTAATCCGTTATCAACGAATATAGCGTGGTATCTGTCACCAATAGCCTCCTTCATCAACTTGGAAGCAACAGTGGAGTCAACACCACCAGAAACCGCACCGATAACTTCGGCAGTTGGTCCCACAAGCTTCTTGATACGCTCAATCTCCGTATCGATAAAGTTCTCCATAGTCCAGTTCTGGGAAGCGTGGCAGATCTTGACGGCAAAGTTCTTGAGAAGAGTCTTACCTTCGACAGAGTGAGTCACCTCAGGATGGAACTGAAGACCATAAATTGGCTTGGTTTCACAGGCAATACCGGCGAAAGGTGTGTTGTTGGTGGTAGCAACGGTCTTAAATCCCTCTGGAAGCTTGGTCAACTTGTCGTGGTGGGACATCCAGACTTGGGAGTTGTCAACGCCCTCGAATAGTGGGCAGGACTTGTCGGTAACGCTGACAGTGGCTGGACCGTATTCTCTTTTATCACCTCTAGAAACACCCTTGTTAATTGTCCAAGCCAACTCCTGCATACCGTAGCAGATACCCAAGATTGGGACGTCCAACTTGAAGACCTCAGGATCCACATGAGGAGCACATTCTTCATAAACAGAGTAAGGACCACCGGACAAGATGACACCAACAGGCTTGAACTTTAAGTCCTTGATCTTCTGAGTGCAAGGAAGCATCTCAGCGTAGACATTGATTTCTCTCAATCTTCTGACAATAAGATGGGAGTACTGGGAGCCGAAGTCAAGCACCAAAACAGTGCTGAAAGCATTTGACACAGGCTTAACACTAGACATGGTTGAAGAGCTGTACGATGAATAAGTTGGTAAGATTGAGTGGAGTCAGAAAATAAAATTAAAAAAAAAAAAAAAATTTTTCGATAATAATGAGATTACCGCTTTGGGGCAGACTTCTGCGTGCTGTACAAAGGAAAGAGGAAGAGTAATAAGCTAACGCTAGAGATTCAGCCCAGCTAGGCTACAGTGTGTTCTGACAAACGGTGACAACTAGATATACATATTTCATATGGAATAAAAAGTAACTGGACAAAGTTTTTCTGTGCATGCCACAAACGACGACTGATCAAAACAAAAATACTACTGCCCATTACTTAACTTGAATGTGCTAACAGGTAAAATATAAATTTTCCTGCTCTGGGGGGGGGAAAAAAAAACTGATATATGAGCCCTATCTTCACCGAGCAATTAAACTCAGAATATTGACCCAGAAGATTCTGAAGTCTTTCATATCATGTAGCCGTTTCTCTCTACAATATGCTACCTACAAGGTTAATGTACCTGAACACAACCTTACCCATACCGTAATCTCAATTTATCCTATGTACTATTAAACCATTCCTCCAGAGACCATGTTTCCCAAGGTTTCTCCAAAAACCATTCCCACATATCTGCCTCCGTTGAGCCAGCACCAGGAGGATTTCTGTGGGCTACATAAGTCGACAGCCTGCTCAAATATGTTTCTGCCGGAATAACTCCTCCAAAAACATCCTGAAATTTCTTCGTCAATGAACTGATGGTTCCAAGGCTAAGATCACTGTTATTAATAAGAGCATTATCCAACTGCAAAAATTTCCTTAAAACAATGATTCCATCTTCGACAACTTTGGTTTGTACACTCCGTTTGTGCAATTTCTCCAAGTCATGTAGCACCTCTATGGCATCATTTCTGATTTGCAAAGAAGTTGGCGGCCTTTCCACTATCATAAAGACAACCTGTGTGATTGCTGCCGAGCATAAGTTGTGTCCTTGAATCAGCATGAACTCCTCAGAAAAATTCCAGTCAATTTTTCTGAATTCTGAATAGACAGACAAAATAGAAGAGGCGGCTTCTACACAAGCATCATAGCAGTATCTAATAGATGGATTTAGAAATGCACGGTGAAGCCGAAACCTTTCTGTCTGAATAAAACTCCATGTGATATGGTAGGAGCTATATAATGGAACTTGATGCTCTGGATCGACGCTTGCAATCTTTGCCTTAATACTGTCAAACCATGGATCAGTATGAATAAACTTCCGAATTTTCTGATCTAGTGCAATAATCTTGGAGGGATCCCTGGAGTAGGTATTACCATGACTCCAGATGTCCCGACAAATTCGATTAAACTTTAATTGGATAAGGATACCCGAATAATCTGTAATTTCATTATCTGGCCGTTTTCTGATTGGGTTGGAAATGAGATCATCATCATTGCAGTTATTCGGAAATGAACAATCATAGTACTGTTTGTCTATCAAGGGCTGCTTGTTTTGGCATAATGCCTGATAACTATCACAGGAAATTATATCCCACCAAAGTCTTCTCTTTTGCTCGGCAGCAAAAGTCAGTTCTGATGTCACCAAGTGAAGGTTGAGCTTCATAGCAATGCTTATTCTTCTTTTCAGATCCCTATGTAGTGATTCCAGGTCCTTTGTTGAATAATAGTAAGACTGAAGAACCGAAAATACCATTAAGGTGATTATAGAACAAGACTTTTCCGGCCCTGCTATTTCCAAACAGCCAAGAGCGCATTGGTAGTACACCGACGAAGACCTCCTGGCATCTTCTACTTTAAGGGATAATTCTTTGCATTTTGTCTCTGAAATTTCCTGCGTACGGACACATAAGATTGCAAAAATTAGACTTGCGACTAATGGGTCAATGCAGGCGGCAGAACTGCTCCAGAAATTATCGTATTGCTTCATGAACCAGGTTGGCTGAATTGTACAATATATATGACCCAGAACATCGAAGTAGTTTTGAACCAAACCCCTTGTCTGCTCAGGAGATGGAAGCGCTCTGGTCAAATATAACAACTGAAGATCAACAGATGGAACCAGTGAAGAAGGCTGGTGGATCTGCGCTAGAGAAAGCCTGCCTAGAGAGTCGAAAAGCACTTCATCCAGAAAAGTGGCATTGAGGCTGTTGGCATGCTGAGCAGGGAGTCGATACCTACGAACATGTGGTATCCATGGCTTGACGTATGCTGGACGTTGCTTAACTCTTGTTACCACCTTACACCTAACAGACAAAGGCGATGGGTGTAGGAAACATAACTTTTGGTTTCCGCTGTGTATGCAGGAAGAGCAAGGTAGTTTATGATCACACTTCTTCTTTCTCTGTCTGCAAGGCAGGCAACTGGTTCCACGAACAGGGTGGCTAGACATAGTCAGAGAAATCTTCAGTTTAGAAACAGTGACTCTTCACTACTCTAGTATATTTAATTGTCGTTCTGATTTTTCCGAGGAACTACGGGAAAGCAAACAAGCACAGTTTAGGGGAGGCAAATCAAACAAAATCGCCAAGAACCGCCGAAGTAAGAGTTCCAAAAGCTATCAATAAAAGAAGCAGCTGAAATGACACACGAAGAAATCCGCCAGATTGAAGATTGCTTTATCTTTCGAACACCCAGACCGGAAATGAGCACCCACCTTTATCGGATTATTTCCTTTTTTGCGCCCGAGGAATAAGCCTTATCGAGCGTTGATCGAGAAATTTTGTCGGAGTTTCTGCATGCTGATTCGCTACAAGTATCGGAGAAAGAATGGAAAGTTTGCTTTATCTCTGATGAAGGGTGAAAGACTAAAATGGGCTTTCTGATCATTTCTGGCGAACAAAGAGGTTTATCTTACTTCGGAGTTTCTCTACTGCTATTGGCCGATTCAACACAGTCGTATTTATTCCCCAATCAAACCGGGAGTACCATCAAGTGGTCGAATTTTGATAGCGATTTGCATACCCTGTCTTCCACCACTTAAGTATAAATAGTTGGAAGTTGTCGTATCAATAGTTGCTCGTGTACCATAGATCACCCAACAAGGATGGCCCCAAAGTTTCTATCTAAGATATCCAAGAAGGTCGAACTCCCCGTCACGGACGAGGAGGCCAAAACCAGTAGATGGATCAATCGGGATATTGCTCCGCTAGATGTTTCAAGGAGAACCTGGACTACATGGACCTATATGGGTTTTTGGAATACAGGTAATTTCACTGCTGCAAGTTATACCGGAGGTTCATCCTTGGTTTCCTTGGGTTTGTCTATTCCTCAGACAGTCGGTATTTTGATGCTTGGAAAAGTTTTCACCACTTCTGCAGCCATATTGAATGCTTGGACTGGTGCCAAGTTTCATATTGGTTTCACTGTTTCCCAGAGACAAGTCTTCGGTATCTATGGATCCGCCTTAGGAATTGCCATGAGAATTATTTTGGGTATTGTGTGGTATGGTAGTAATGCATGGATGGGTGGCCTTTGTCTAGGAACTATATTGTCCTCAATCTTCCCATCTTTTCAGAATATGAAGAACACTTTCCCTGAAGGCGTTAATATGACTACCAAGGAGCTGGTTGGCTTCCTTATTTATCAGATCATCTGCATGATCCTTTTAAGGATCAAGCCCGAAAATGTTGCTATTCCTGTTGCTGTCGTTGCTGCCTACAACTTCTTCGTGATGTTGGGTATTGTGATCTGGGCTCGTACTTATGCGGGTACCATTGGACCTTTGGTTCATAACACCACAACTATCAAAGGTGCTGAGCTTGCTTGGACTTGGTTGTACGGATTGACTAGTACTTTTGGTGGTATTGCTACAGGTATAGCAAACCAGTCCGATTTCACCAGATTTACCAAGAAGAAAACCAATCCTATCATTGGAACAATCTTGGGACTTTGGTTCTTCTCTACTCTTGTTCCAGTTATTGGTATCATTACTACATCATGTCTTCAAGCTGCATACGGAGAGCAATATTGGAATCCAATCTATGTTGTCCAACTATGGCTAGAGACAAACTATTCAGCTAAGGCAAGAGCAGCAGCATTTTTCTGCTCTCTTGGATATACCCTCGCACAAATCAATAATAGTGTTATTGAGAATGGTATTCCAGGTGGTATGGATCTTGCTGGTTGCTTCCCTAAGTACATTAATATATTCCGTGGTTCTGAGATAATCGCTCTACTTTCCTGGGTCGTCTGTCCATGGACATTTTACAACACTTCTTCGACCTTTGTTAGTGTTATGGGTTCGTTCAGTGTTTTCATGACACCATTGATTGGCATCTTGATCTGTGATTTCTGGCTTGTCAGAAATAGAAGGATCGGACTTGTTGACCTCTATCATGGTCGCAAAACAGGCATGTATTACTTTACCTATGGTTGCAACTTTAGAGCATTAGGTGCATGGCTTATAGCATTCTCCTTAAACATTCCAGGTATGATTCATAACATAACACCATCTATTTATGTTACGGAAGGAATGTACCACTACTTCCAGGGCAATCTTTTCTTTGGCATGGCTCTTTCTGTTTCATTCTATTTCCTATTTTGCAAGATCTGGCCAATTGACAGAGCTGGTGAGGTTGATGATTGCGATTACTATAACACATGGACGCCCGAGGAAGCTCGTGCTATTGGAATCATTCCTCATGATGAGATCGGTGAGGCTGAAGAAGCTAAGTTTGAGTCGACCGCTGTACAAATCCTGGAAAAAAGTACCGAATCAGTGAATATGAGCGAAGTCGACAGCGAGAATAATAAATAAAGAAGAGATATAGGAATTTATTATTCTGTGGCAGATAATTCAAAAAAGTAGTATGCGTTTATTGGCTGGATGGCGTAGATTCAATCACAGTGAATAGATCAACGGCAACAGTGAGTTTCATTCCATAAGAAGCGTGCGGATTTCCAACGATTCTCTACTATAGTCTATATAATAATGAAGGAAAATACAGATTAGTTGGATTCAAATAGACACATACTTATAGTCCAAGCCAGTACCCTGACTTGCCAATTTCAAAGCTATCCTTTAGTGGGCAGTCAGAGTCAGATGAATTGCCTACCCAGACGGTGTAAGTCCCTTTTGAAATAACCCACTTGTGACGATCACAGTCAAAGCTGGAACAAGCGTATTTGATAGGGACACTTATATGAGCGACTGCTGATTTTCCTGGTTTGATAGACACCTTAGAAAATCCCTTTAATTCCTTCTTCGGCCTGTTAATACTGTTTGAAGGAGGAATGATGTATAACTGAGCCACCTCTTCTCCCGTGCGGCTTCCTGTGTTTGTGATTTCAACATCTGCTGTTAAGACATCATCTTCAACAGAAATGCTCATCTCTGTGAAGGTGAATTGCGTATATGATAAACCATAACCAAATGCAAAAAGTGGTTTTATATCCTTTTTCTCGTAGTATCTGTAACCAATGTAAATATCTTCACCATATGTCACCTTACCATTATCCGATTGGAAGTTGACATACGTCGGATTATCCTCACAGCGCTTTGGAAACGTGATGCTTAACTTACCAGAAGGGTTCACATCTCCAAAAAGCACATCTGCAATAGCATTTCCACTTTCACTGCCGTTGAACCAGCACTGAAGAATGGCAGGAACTTCATCCACCCAAGGCATGTCTACAGGACTTCCAGAAACATTCACAATAACTGCATTCTTGTTCACCTTGAGAACTTCCTCAATAAGGTCATCCTGACGGCCAGGCAATGCCATAGAGGTTCTATCAACTCCCTCACTTTCCCAATCATAAGTAGTGCCAACACATAAAACAACCTTGTCAGCCTTTTTGGCCAACTCTACAGCGTGCTTAATCCTGTGGTCGTCACTTTCAATTCTATCAACAGAAAGATTGAAGAAACCTCCTCCATTAAGGCCAACAACATCTCTGGTCTCAAGAGTAAATGTTGGGGCAGATCCAAATTCGACTCTGAAAGTGCATGTTTCTCCCTTGTCAAAGTGCACTGTTCTGACGCATCCAATGGTGCTTGCTCCCAACGGAGCAGCTCCTAACTCTTGGTGTGTTTTATCGTCCATGAATAATTTTCCATTCATGTACACTAGAGCAGTACCTAGACAAGATTCTTTCAAAATATAATCGCCATCTTCCTGTGCTGTGAATTCTCCTTCAATATCCATAAAGAATTTGTGACCTTCCATCTGAGGATTCTTGTAGTCAAACAACGAAAGCATTGTAGAATCAAGGTAGAATTCCTCTATCAGTGTTCTCTGTGGAGCACCAACAGGTTCTTTGTACACCTTGCAGTACACACCCGGACGACCGTTGTAATTGCAGAGTGCACCAAAGTCATGCAAGCCCTTGCTAATAGAGCAGCCTAGGCCGTAAGCCGGCTCTGCACCAATCTTGGATTTGATTCCAGTGTATGCATCAACGGCGTAATATGGTGTCATCGATGCCGAACCTCCTCCAAAAATGCAAGTCGATTTAGCATTTGGACCAATAACAGCTAGACTATCTGTTTTCTTTAAAGGAAGGATTTGATTATCATTCTTCAACAAGACGATCGCTTCGGAAGCTAATTTTCTCAAGAATGCAGAAGTTTCCGGAGTGTTGTTCTTAGTGTCTTCAGGACCATCATATGGCACGCCGCTCTGCATAGTATAGTTGACTAAATCTAAGATGTTTCTCACCCTTTCATCAATGACGTCTGTTTCTATCTCTCTGGAAAGCACAACATGTGATAGAACCCTAGGGTCTCTCATAATAGGAGCTCCCGGACATTCCAACTCCAAGCCTGCATCTATTGATGCTTTAATCGAATACACTCCAAACCAGTCGGACATAAACACTCCTTCCCACCCCCATTCTATTCTAGCAATATCCGTCATGAGCAACTTAGACTGTGAGGCATGCTCTCCGTTGACCTTATTGTAAGACGTCATAATGCACTTTGGATGTGAATTTTGAATTGCCAATTGGAATGGCATAAGGTAGATTTCACGTAATGCTCTTTCTGAGACAATGGCATCAATGGAATGTCTTTCGTTTTCCATATCATTGCAAACAAAATGCTTGATGGTAGCTGCAATTCCCTGACTTTGTATACCGTTGATCACACTTGATGCTGCCATACCAGATAGAAATGGGTCCTCAGCAAAAGACTCAAAATCCCTACCTCCCAATGGACCTCTTTGGATGTTGCATGTTGGGCCTAGAATGACATGGGCACTCTTATGCTTGGCTTCGAGAGCCATCATCTTGCCTGCTTGCTCTAGGAGCTCTAAGTTGAAGGTGGAGCCTAAACCTGTTCCTGATGTGAAGCACGCAGATGGACATGCTCTGAAACACTTAGTACCTCTAACACCATTAGGACCATCAGTGAGTCGAACAGATGGAATATTAAGCCTGTCGATGTTCTGTGTGTGCCAGAAATCCTTCAATGCTAAAAGACGAATTTTTTCATCTAGAGAAAGCTGCTCTATAATGTTATCAACATCAAGTGACTTCACCATCTTGAAAGCTAGTACAGTGCTACCCTAGAGTTGAAATCGATAAAAGCTTCCCAGATGCTTCAACCTTTATATGAAGCTACTTTCGGGGTGCATAATGTTCAAAAACATAGTTGGTCTAGGTATTTTCATGGTGTCGAAGATCCGCAACCGGCTGATGAAAACAGCGGGGAAACTGTTCTCTGATTGGCCTACCTCGAAATGTACCTGAAATTAATCCGGTCGAGATAAGGTTTCTTGAAATATGTATGCGCTGCGGTTTTACAAGTATCCACATTTTTCCGATAACGATGTTGGATTCTATTTTAGGGACTTGAATAGCACCGAATTGGGATGACAATCACCGCAGGATGCTTGGGGGAATTCCGAGGTATGTTGACTTCGGTCTTGGTCAACAGATAGAGTAGATGGATTCATGTACTTTGGGGTATTCGACATGCTTACGTATAAATAGATATTTGGCGATGCCTGGTGATGAGGAGTAATGTAACAGAAATTAAATAGATTTTGTTGTTGGACTGGCTTGGAGATACTCAGGAGCTAAGCACCTTGAGATCGGAGTATTTGAATTGGAAGGCCGGTGCGACCATGTACTTGAGGCTGATTCTAGTTATCTCATTTGCAAACGCGCGTATCAGGAAACAGCCTCAAATAAACCGTTTCATCCTTCCTCTTCTGTAAGGGAAGCAAGCGACGGATGATCCACCTGCAGACTTCTGTAGACGAACTATGTCCTTTTGAATTATGTTGGGAGTGGGGTAAAAACGTCACAGAGCGTAATATTCAAATACCTGTGGAATAATATAGTTCTTTGCTTATATAAGCTCGCTTAATATAAAAACCGATGGACTATCACCAATTAACCAGTCCTTCCATCTTCGCTATTCATACCCGCCCTTAATCGAAATCGAGTAGAGAACAAGAAGGAACTAAAAAAATGTTAGCAATAAAGAATTCAGCAAAAATATTGCCTCAATAAGCTTGCAAACATCGCCATCCCTCCTGTCGATTGGCCTAGTTGTCTTTTTTCCTTCGTTTTCAATCTCTTTCACATAATATATTTATGCAAAGCCGAAAGCAAGCGCACTAGTGACAGTATGGCCGAGTGGTTAAGGCGTTTGACTCGAATCTTGTAGGGTTATCAAATGGACTTTGTCCGCGCAGGTTCAAATCCTGCTGCTGTCGATTTGTTTTTTCTTTTTCTGTTTGTAGGATCTTTTTTTTTTTTTTTTTTACATCTACTTCCACCAAATTAGATACTGTAAATGACTAGGCGACCATTGATTGTTGTAGAAGGTTTGGATCGTACTGGAAAGACCACTCAGACTACACTTTTGTTAAAACATCTTCAGCAGCTCGGAAAGAAAAATGAATTGATCAAATTCCCCGAACGAACCACTGCTATAGGAAAGTTGATAGATAAATACCTTAAGGATAAAAGGTTTGAGCTATCAGATGAATCGGCACATTTGCTTTTTAGTGCAAATAGGTGGGAATTGAAGAAAAAGATTGAGGAATTGCTAGAGAGTACGGTGGTAGTATTAGATAGGTATGTGTTCTCGGGAGTCGCATATTCGGCTGCTAAGGGATTGGACTTTCAATGGTGTCTAAATCCAGACATCGGATTGCCCAAGCCAGATGTAGTTATCTTTTTGAGGTTCCAGAATGTAGGCAGTACCAAGGATAGGGAAGGTTTTGGAGATGAAAGATACGAGGTAGAGGAATTTCAACAGAAGGTTTCAGCTCAATTCAAGAAATTTGAAGGAGAGACGTATTGGAAGAGCATATATGTGGACAATAAAGGGATAGAAGAAGTGGAGAAGGAGATTTGGACCCT
The DNA here is from genome assembly GCA_030565225.1 of Allodekkera sacchari. Lineage (NCBI taxonomy): Eukaryota > Fungi > Ascomycota > Pichiomycetes > Pichiales > Pichiaceae > Allodekkera > Allodekkera sacchari. Next base: position 19,186 of record JAJMBG010000062.1, read on the forward strand.
TGTTGAAGGATTGGTGACTGAAGGTGTTGCCAGTGATTTGGCATATATATAGAGAGTCGATGGATATCAGAAGAAGTTGAAAGAAAGATGTTTAATGTCTAGGTCGGATAAAGTTGGAGTGCTACAGCAACAATTGTAATTATGGTTCGAGATGGTGTGACCCGTTACGTAGTGTTGTAACATCGCAGTTGATATAGAATATACAGATAATGATGTTTGACTATACAAAGTTACAGTAGAGGATATGCGCCAGAAGGTTTACAAATAATGTGATTTAATTCATACAGTAAGCATAGTATACAACGAACACAAATAGAAACGGATTACACAAAGGATGAGTTGGCGTACCAAGCAAGAATGGAAGTGAAGATGGCGTCAATTAGAACCCAATTACCGTAGATGTTCCTCAAAACAATGGAACTTTCTAGGATACTATGTTTAATCCAGAGCGAAACGTAGGAGAAGGAGCATTCCTTGGCAAAGTTCTCAAAGTTTAGCTCTCTCTGGATCTCGGCGGTGTTGATCTCAGACTTGAACACCAAAACTGCCAAGAACAACTTGGCTAGAGAGAAGGTGAAGCAGTCGAAATCCAGAGCGTAAGTGAAGTTGATGTAATAGGAGACGATAAGTGGGATTGCATATGAGGCAAAGAACCATAGCATTGCGGTGGAGAAGAAGCGGCAGTTCAACACCGAGAAATCGAACACGTTGAGGCTGGCGATCCACGAAGGTAGTTTGGTCTTATACTTGTCTGGGATGGACGAGATCGAACCAATTGGAACGGTCTTGTAGTACTGGCTGAAAAGATAGAACGTCTCGCCAATAAGAACCAAGGTGTTGATTGTATATGGATCGCTCAGGATGTCCCTTGCCTGCAGGTTGGCCGACTTGACGTACTCGCAGATTTCATGAGACTTCTCGCAGTGGAACAACGACTTCAAGTTCTTGCAGGAGAGCTTCTTTATTAGCGAGCTGGAAGTCTCGGACTCAGAGTCGTCGGATTCCTCAGGCTCGTCTTCAGCTGCCTCGTCCTCCTCTTCTCCCTCTGCCTGCGGCTTCTCTTCGATGCTGGTTTCATCGTCCTCTGATTGGGAGGTGTCCACGGCCACAACAACAGGTTTGACAGCTCTCTTTCTTGGTGATCCGGATTTCTTCACAGAGTGGGCAAGCTCGTAGTATGGCGAATCCTCGTCAATGTCGTCAGAGTGCTCGATAAGGAAATCTCGAACTGCATCATAATAGTTCTTCTTGACCCGGCAGTTGGTGGTGTCGATTCCGAGGTTCTCGGCGACATCGCTCAATTGTGCTTTTGTGAGCTTTGATAACGTTGACATGGCAAGTGGCTTGTTGTATTAGAGGAGAAAAAAGCACTGTTACAAAGAAGACAAAGGAGCTTTCTTCCGCACGGCAACGTAAACAGAAAAAATAAAGTGCTACAACAACAAAGATAAAAAAAAATTGAAAACAAAAATAAACAGTGCGGATGCGAGCAACACAGAAAAGAAAATCGTGTCAGATGTTTATGTATTTCCCGAAGCGGCGGTGTGTGGAAGCGAGACTGAAATGAGTTTTCAAGAGAGTTGAAGGACTGGAGAAGAGGAAGAAGAGGAAGAAGAAGAGCTCACAAAGCATAAAAAGCATAAAATTGTATGAAGGTAGAAGTCACGAGTCAAAAAATCAGAAGCCACAAGTCAAGTTGGAGTACATTTTAAAAGTAGATTCACTTTGTAGTTGTTTAGGGTTGTGCATGGTGCTGTCAGTGGTTCCTATGTCGTCTCTGCTCCCGAAGCTGAATCCCGTATTACAGTAGCTTTCGGTTAGCACCCTACAAGTGCACGGCGTTTCCGGTGTGCGGCTTCTGTGAAACGTTGTGATGCTCGACGGGGTAGCACGGTGCAGAAATAATGATCAAGTACAGCTTTGGCTTGTGTGGCATTATTCTCAAATACATTTTCCGAAAGCCCAGCAGACTTCCTGTGAACAGATAGTAGCAGAGCTGTGCTTCTGACATAATCCTGTAGTATATACATGTTGTATTTCTGTGTCCTCCTCCTGTGTCCAATTTGTGACCTGTGAGTGGTTGGCTATTCGTGGCTTCCAAGGTTATCTCTTACTTCTCGTAGAATCTGTTGTAGGGGTCTATTCTTGTTTTAGTCAAACTGTAAGTAGCTGCGACTTTACTCGGCCTCTCAGAGAACACCTCGACCACTAATTATGGTAACCCATAAATGCCCATAAACATCACCATTTCCCCTGGGAAATGGTTCTGGTGCTTCTACAAGTAATCGTTGAAGAACTCAAAATACAAGTGGAACTTGCGCACTTGTGCATCTAAGATATTAACTCTCGGTTCTGAAATCTATGGCACTATCATTTGGTATGATCCAGCAAAGATAATATACCATAATGTTTTATTATGTCGTATTATGTTATCTCTAATTATTCTTATTATTACATTATTATCATCTCATCTTTAGTTATCTTAATTTTTATTACACATCATTAATTGACTAATAATAATATTCAATTATTTTATTATTATTTTTTTTATTTTATTTTATTTCATTTAGATTAATGTATTAAATATTATAGATGATGTATTATATAGGCTTACCATAATATCTGCCGACTAAAATTACAGCTATATTATCTAATATATAACTCACTACATGAGTCGCTTGGAAGCAGGTGACAAATGTGGAAATTCCAGTAAGATCAATTGAACAAGGCTTGCATCATTGTATCCATGTAGCACTTGGTTTCTTGTGGTATTCCACACCTCATGGTATCACCCCTCATGGTATCTCATGAGCACATTCAAATTGTGTCCGAAACTTGACAGCCGGCGCATTGCTAAGTCCTTCATGTACAGTTTTCTCGTCGTTATTCGCCTCTGTCATTCCTGTAAGTCAGTTGGAGCAGACACTAATTATAAGACAATCTTCATGGGAGTAAATACTTTGCTCATGTACATCCTGTAACCTCGCTCCTCTTATGATCCCAGTATTTTTGTCGTATTGTGTCCACGTTCATAAGCGTTCTGTATGCCTCCTCGCAGAGTTTCTTATTTCCTTCTTCTTTATAGATTTCGGCCAAAACTTCAATTGCCAATAAGCTTGTTTTGGGGCCTGAGACATACTGCTCGACGAATTGCTTCAACTCGACCAATTTCGTCTTAGACACCTTGCACACACCCCTTAGGTAGTTCCACGAAGAAGGGTTGGTGGGTGATTTGGCAATTAAATCCTCTGCATACTGGATTTCAAGCTTGACAACTTCTTTGGAATATTCCCCGCCAAACTGAACCAAGAATCTGTGGTTCCAGGCAGAATTGTTCCGAATGTCCTGGGCAAGAAGCTTATCGACGAAATCCAACTCTTTCTGGCAGTGGAAGAGACCGAGCTTCTGTACCAGCCACCGACGGTAAGACCATACATGATAGTTCTTCTCATCTTCGGCAATCATCTGGCGGAATATAGGGTTCTCCAGGGTCTCGTACGGATAGTTGTGCCAGGTATAGTATTTAGGAATCAATAGTCCTAATATAAGCTGTCTGTAGTGCCAAATTTGGTAATTCTTCTGGTTCTTTAACGCTATTTCCTCGCACCAATGTAGTTCCTTCTGGAGGAAATCTTTACCGTCTTCAGCCTGGCCGCAGAGGCTTTCCACGATCTTATATCTGTAGAGCCAAATAGTATAATGAGCGCCGACCATTCTTATTACAAGATCTGATAAGGCAAGACACCGCTCACTATATTCATTATTTTTCATGACGGCACGAACGTACGACATCACTTCCTTGTAGTTATCTGAATACATGATCTTGCAGCACACAATCTTGCTAGTAGACTCACTCTCAATAGGAATTGGAGTCACATCGGCAAACGAATAATCCAAAGTTTCCTAGAGTGTCAGTAAAAAAGCCCCATTTGGAATTATTGATTGACATACCATTTTTAAGCCGTTTACTCTGGTTCTTCAAGAAGAAAAAGTGACTTGTATTCTGGTCAAAATCGGACTTCAGCATCTCGTCTCGAATAGTTTTCCATTCCGGGCAGTGCAAATGTGAAACCTGGGGAAGCAGAATCTGAAACATGCTTGCAGGTGAAAGAAATGGCCCTTGAAGCAACCAGGAATAAATATAGAACTGTCCAAACAGGAGAATTCAAAGGCGGTGGTTGTCCCAAGAAGACTCTACTACTCGTCATGTACTTGGGGGTGCTGCTGTGCTACTTCATCTGTCTCCGGTTCTTAGCTATACGATTACTTATGCGTGGAATATGCGGATTCCTGTACTGAGTGTTGGGTTCCCCCGGCAGCACTCTTGCCGGGTGCTGCATCCTACTACACCCTCTGGCCCTTCTTTCTCATCTTAGCCTTACACTCCTCACAGTACCATGCACCCTTAGGTAACTCCTTAAGCCCAGTACAAGGTAGGTGGAACCATTCTCTCTCGCAGTTCTCGCCGTCACAGCCAACCATTTCTCCGTACGAAACCTGCTGGCAGTAGCAATACAATGGCTCGCCATTTGCGTTATGCTTACGGATCTTCACTTTCTTTACCGGTATCGGCAGCTCCGCCGTCGCAACTTCTTTTTCTCTTTCTCTTTCTCTCTCTCTTTCTTTCTTAGGTCTAGCGGGAATCCTTGGCTTCTTCGCAGGAATTGTCGAAGCTTCCTCCGATCTCCTCCGTGTGAGCCTTTCCTCTCCCTTCACCTTCACCTTCACCTTACGCATGTTGGACGGCTTGTGGTGATGATGAGAGCTGTGTTCTTCCTCGGGTTTCTTTCTCCGGTCTTCCGGAGGATCTCGGCGAGTCTCTGCACGCTGATGATGATGCACAGGCTTCGGATCGTTCACCTTCATGCATGGGTCCCACAGCGGTCCCACTCTGATGATCTCGGGAATCTCGTCCTTGCAGATGAGGTCATAGCATCTGTTGATTCTTTGCACATGTCTATTGGCAACATCAGAAGCAATCGTAGCAACATGCATTTTCTCCTCGAGGCAAGGCATCAATTCCTTGATCAGATCTCGGATCTTGGCTAGCAACAGCTCCCTTTTAGGATGCGTCTTCTTCATGGCCAAGAACCGCTGGATGTATGCTTTGAGATAAGGAACAGTAAGTACACATTTTGCATCTATCTCCTTCAACAGCGTAAAGTAGCCCACCAGCTCATAGGGAAATGCCTCCAGGGCATCTGTGATCTCGTTTAAACCTGGGTAGAGTCCCTGGTCACCTGTCACTGTTTTTGTCATTGCAATTGGACTATACAGTAGTAGCAAAAGAAGAAAAAGTGTATCGACACAATGAGCTGAAAATTTCGGGAATCTCGCGGTGTAGAGATGTGCGTGGTGGAAAAGCGAGTGGAGCAGGATATAGTATGGTGTTGCAGTGATTACGGGAGATGGCAAATCTTGCCCGAGGACGGGAAATGGATGTTCAAGAGTCACTTACTTTTGAGAGATAGGTTTGGGATGTAGAATTTGAAGTTGGTAGAGTAACACGGGATGTGTGGGTGGGTGGTGTAGCGGACCGTGTAGGCGGACCGTGTAGGCGGACAGTGTAGCAGGCAGTGTAAATCGGGTGTAGTGTAGCATGGTTGTTTCCTGTCATCCGAGATACATTGCGTATGCTTTATGTTTTAAGGCTTTAACTGGAATATCGGGGCTAAAGGTTTGGTCCAACATCCCGTGATAGGTGCACCGGTTTGTCTCTGAGGCCATGCTAGAATGAAAATGGTGTGCGACGCTATGGTAGCTGTCAAGAAGCATGCATCTGTTCCGACTTAAAAGCAGTAGCACCCGCTAAAAATGAAAGAGCATAAGCATCTAATGTCTCCTGTCACAGTTCGGGTTTTTATATGGTCTGCATTGTCAGGCTTGCTATGAACGTTACGGCTTCACTTGCGGCCCTCGGAGTCTGTCTCAGCAGGTGTGGGCTTTACTGATAGTTTACAAATAGGACCGCCAATACGCTGGGTTGGTGCCTCCGGAATATCCCTAAAGCAAGCGTGAGGCTGCGGCTGGACAACTGGATGGGCTGTTGGCTATCAGGCATACTTCAATCACAGTATGCCCAAGTAGGGCATCGCGTGAGGCTGTGGCTCAATGGTAGGGCTTTCGATTCCAAATCGAAGGGTTGCAGGTTCGATCCCTGTCAGCCTCAATGTGAACTTTTTTTTCCCGCTCCGCCTATTTTTTTCCGTCGTTTACGCGTCTGTCACCAAGAATTCTCTCTGTAGCGAAGAAGTGTTGATCTGGCTAAGCTGTTTACTTACTCCGATCAAACAAAAGCATAGCAATACCCACAATGGTTGCAATCATCCAGAGCTCTGCTGCGGTAAGTGGCGTTTGATTCACTTTTTAACATTGTTGCCGTCTACTAACAGTCGCCAGCTACGGAAGAAGAAGGTGTTGAAGAAGTCCATAAACTTCACAGTGATGGTTGTGGGAGAGTCAGGATCCGGTAGATCGACATTCATCAACTCTCTATGCGACCAGCTCATAGTCGAGCCGTCTAGTACGGTGAACATGTACACGGTGGAGGAGTTGGACAAGCCAGAACGAGATATGCAGCTCAGGAAGTCTGTTGTGGAGTTGGAAGACCCAGATGGCATAAGGATAAACCTGAATCTGATCGACACGCCGGGCTTTGGCGAGTCTCTGGACAACGACATATCGTTCGACGTGATCAAGGACTATCTCAAGTACCAGTTTGACGAGATCTTGATCGAGGAGTCCCGGTTGAGAAGAAACCCAAGATTCAAGGATAACAGAGTGCATGTGTGTCTGTACTTCATAATACCTACAGGACATGGGCTCAGGGAGATGGACGTGGAAATCATGAAGGCTCTGGGCGAGTACGTCAACATCATTCCGTGCATCAGCAAGGCCGACTCGTTGACGGTGGACGAGTTGAACCTAAACAAGAAGCTCATCAAGGAGGACATCGACAACTACGAGCTTCCGATCTTCGACTTCAACAATGATTTCTTCAGTCTGGATGAAACCTTGGACGACGAGATGATTGAGTTGAATAAATACCTCGAAAAGACCATTCCTTTTGCCGTCATGGGCTCTAACACCACCATCAAGGACGAGACAACAGGTGAACTGAAAAGAGTCAGAAAATACCCCTGGGGAACCGTGGACATTTTTGACAACGACATTAGTGACTTTTTGACGCTTAAAAACACCCTCTTTGTCACCCATTTGGGCGATTTCAAAGACTACACGCATGAAGTGCTATACGAGAACTACCGTACGAGAACTTTGGGAGAAGTCGAGAAAGGTGCCATCGTGCACCCTGCGGACTTGATGCACGAGAAGTACGCTAAGGCAGAAGTCGTCAATGATCCTGAAATAGATGCAAAGGAGGAACAGTTGAGGTTGGAAGAGCAAAGATTAAAGGCCTACGAAGACAGGGTGCAGAAGGATCTATTGTCGAAGAAGCAAGAGATCGAAGCCAGGGAGAAGGAGTTGGCTGAGATCGAACGTAGATTGGCAGAGCAAGGCCTCGATGACGAAGATGGCTTTGAGGAAGAAAGTTGATATAGGATAATAAATAGGACATAACAGCAATTGGTTTGTATGGAGTGTACGATAGTTGCAAGCAGATCTGTATTTAAAGACAGACAGTAAGTAGCAGGGTGTCTTATAGAGGTATTTGAGACACTCGATAAAAGCGATGGGCAGCCTTGCTACCAACAGAGCTGCCATATATCTTAATTACGCCTACAGCGGATGATTATTTTCCCGGAAAATGATAGCCGTCACCTTTCGGTAAATTGCTTGGATTAAGGTTGACTAGCCTGTTTCCAAATATCTGCGCTCTGCACCAGTTGATAAGAACATATTGTAAGTGAATTGGGATATATGTCTCCAGTCCAAGGAATATAGGTCAAAATTTGGGTTTCTACTTTCCTTAAATTCCATCCAGCCGTGCTGAATGATTCCACTTTTGAAATTATATAAATAGAAACTCCGAATTAAAGGGCCGAAGTGGTAACTAAAAATTCACGAAGCTCCGTTCTGTAAGAAGCTCCGTTCCGTAAAGTAGTGACCTTCTGCAGTCCATAGTCAAATATTAGCTAGGTCACATTTCAGTCTGCTACATTAAGCGATAACTCCTAATTAGTACGACCCTGAATTCCCAAACTCGGCTTCGGATCACCTTTATGGTATCTCCTTACTTCGGGCTTAAGAACAAATCGGGTAGTAGTCGGCATTTCTGCATACTTTCAAATTCACCGCGCATGCAACGTTCTCCTCTCCATTAAGTTCCTGTTTTAGGAAATATGCCGCAGTGTTATATCCTGCTAGTGAGCCAAGTGGCAGATAACTGTATGTCGATGTTAAGGGAAAATGCATGCGAATAGATGAATGATGATAATACAACTATGAAGAAAAGCAAGAAAAAAAAGTATATAAGGGGGACCTTGGCCCTTAGAAAAAAAGTCGGATAATGATTTCTACTTATAGCGTAACGAAGCAGCGGCGAAAAGCACCGACATTAGCAAAAATTTAATATATCATAATAGAGCAGAAAGCAACAATAACAACAACAACGGCAGCCAAAACTACTGATCTGTTTTGCATAAGATTATCTGATTTATAGACTACTCAATCAGTTAGAAGCGTTGGTTTGTTCTACCGGTTGGCTTCTTTTTTTTTTTTTTTGCTTCCATTATTGCCTGGTCCATTTCCATAGATCATTATCAGGATTTGTATTCCTGTACTTCTTTCGATCATAATAGCAAATTTATTGTGTTTGTTATCCATTTGATCCGTCAGTTTGTCTCAGTGTGATTTAGGGTTTTGTTTTGTCAAGAAAAAAAAGCCTCATCTGATCACCCCCTACTCGATTTGGAACTCCAGTTTAAATCTAACTACAACTATCATGTCCTCCTCACGAATTGAATATCTGGAGGATTCTGAAAAGTGCAACCAAAAAAATTTAGGCAGTCGTTGTTCAATGTCAAGTCATCATACTATTTCAGATGATCACTCAGCACTTCAAGAAACCCGGACTTCCATGCTTCTGGATGAAGGTTCAATTGTTCCTTTTAAAGGACTATCTAGTGCCAACACTAAAGACACTGTTGTTTATCCAGAAGGTGGCTTGACTGCATGGTTGGTGTTAGCAGCTGCTGCTACTATCATGGCCATGTCTTTTGGTATGGTGAATGCTTTTGGTGTATATCAGAGTTACTACGAGCACACATACCCTCATGTCTCTACAGAAGTATTATCTATTATTGGAGCTTTGCAGGGCTGCCTCACTTTTATTTGTGCGATACCTTCGACAATCGGTATGTATTATTTCGGAGCTCAGACTATGGTTCTATTAGGATCCCTAATGGCATGTCTAGCATTTATTTTTCTTTCAGTAACCAACAGAATCTGGCAGATCTTTGTGGTCCAGGGCTTGATGTTTGGAATGGGTTCTGGCATCATGTACATTCATTCCACTGGCGTCACCTTTCAGTACTTCAATAAGAGAAAGGCCTTGGCTCAAGGAATTGTGACTGCTGGTGCTAGTACTGCCGGTGTTTACTGGCCCATTGGTATTAGAAAGTTGATTGCTAAAATTGGATTTGGGTGGGCTAATAGAACCATTGGGTTCCTTTATATTCCCATGATGATCTTTTCGGTCATTTTTTTGAAACCTAGACTAAAGCCTGTCAAGCGGCCTACGGGACAAAATATCTTACGGATCAACTTCAAAGTATTGAAGGACTGGAAGTTTCTGATGATATCATTGTCGTGGTTTACGTTCATTATATCTATGTTTCCAGGTCTTTTCTACATTGACTTATACTGCCAACGTGCAAATGTCTCAGAGCCCCTAAAGCAATACAATGTCGCAATTACAAATGCCTGCTCTTGCTTTGCCAGAGTGCTACCTGGACTAGTTGGTGACAAATTTGGAAGAATGAATATTATTATACCATCCCTTATCCTCGCTGGAGTACTACCTTTAGCTCTCTGGATTCCAGCACGATCAACGGCAGCCGTCGCAACGTTCTGTGTCACCTGGGGTATTGCTTCAGGTGTGCCTGTTTCAATGATGCCAGCAATCGTTGGGCAGCTATTTCCAGCCCAAGATATCCCGTCTTGTTTGTCTTTCTTCTATGCTATAGGAGGTATCAGTGCATTTGCTGGTACAATAATTGGAGGCAGTTTCATCCCAAGAGGAATAGTTGATGGTGTTAGAGGGTTTGATAAACTATGCATTTTTGTTGGCGTATTATCCTTGGTTTCTGCTGGATGTATTGTGATATTGAGAGCATCCTATACAAGAAAGATAGTATACAAGATTTAACATGGCAATATATATGAAAGGTAATAATTAGGTAAGAAAATTGATTGTAAAGTTCAAGCTAAGAGTGGATTACTTTGAAGTAATTATGAATGCTGTAAAGATGTGAAAACCAGAAGGCGAAAATTAAAAAAAAAAAAAAAAAAAAAAAGATGAATTTTGATATACATGTAGGCTGCAAAACGAGGGATTTGTAGCAGCTGTGAAAATAATTTACATGTAGTTAAAAAATGGAAACTGAACCTAAAGATATTTTCCATGGCATCAAATGTGACTAGTTGGAGACTGTGTGCGTAATTACGTGATATGAAGGATGCAGAGGTTTGTCAAGTGTCTAGTATAGCACTGGTGAAATTTAATATTTAGAGAATTATTGGATTCGCTGGCTGTGACTACTAGATTTCCAGACAGGTAGCTGCTACCACTGGTATTGAATGTTTTTTTGGGCAATTGGATAGAATAATGATATAAGTATATCCTCAAAAGAAGGAGGAACATGGAGTACGGTACAGTTATGTGGCTTTGGAGAGTACGGAGAGTAAGCGTAGATGGAGCAAAGAGATACACCATTTCAAAACAAATAGCTACGGGATATTTCGATCGGTCGGCAAAAAAAAAAAAGAAAAAAAAATGGCTTACAGAAAATCCTGCACATTGAAGAATGTGAGTTCACAGCACTCGGAGCTGCTGTATATAAAGCGGTTGATCCAATTAGTGTCTAATAGCTGGCAGAAAATGATTTGTGCATCCAAAAAAAAATCACGATTCCCAATAGGACCCTGCCGTGGCTGGCCAATTCTTCATAAATTTTATAATATAATTATACTATATGCAATTATTAATATTAGTTATTAATTAGTAAGATAATCGATTGACGATAATGAAGTGATCTATCTATCTCTCCTTCACCTCGCTATTCAGCCTCGCAATAGTGCACAGCAAATCCAAGCAAACACCACACATACACATATCCAGCTCTAAGCCTATATAACGTAAGCAGATTGCCGCTAACTCTTCCTTCACCAGACTTGCATAGCTAGGCCTAGCACATCCGCTCCCACCTTCCCACCTTAAGATTTCCCTCAGCGAGATTTCTGATGTCACCAGACCAACCAGCGTCTGCGGTTGGAATTTCTGTCTGTATATAAAAGTAGTTGTGTAGGTTTGTTGTTGAGGCGACGTCATCACATGTATCGGTGTAGCGTGTGATAAAGCACATCATAAAGTGCGCCATAAAGTGGATCTTGGATCTTGGAGTACGTCAAAGAGGCGCACCTTGGAGCACGTCAACACAAGCAGAACACTCCAAGTGGCACACCACTGGTCTCGCCACTGGTCTTACCTATACAAACTATAGATCTACTAGTCTGCTACTACTGCAGTATACACTTGTAATGGATAGCCACATCCTCTCTTCCTACAACATTCTAACTACCCCATAAGCGTTGCCACCCTATCTGCCCCCCAACATTTTTTCACATGCGTGCTCCGCAGCCCAGACCTATTTTTCACATGCACTTTTCCTGGTGAATCTCCTCCGCAAATTGCTGGATGTTGGTGCCCTTTGTTGGCTATATATAAGGGCAGATATCGCTTGTTTGGAAATTCGGCAGCGTACCTCTTCTTCTCTCGCTTCTTTCCTCATAGTCTCTATAACCACAATGATCGACTTTGGTATCATGAGCTTTGTCGAGCAGTCAATGCAGATCTACACCGATGCTCTCAGCGAGATAGATTTCAACAATAAGAAGTGGCAGTGTGCTGTTTTCTTCATTGTGTTCAATCCTCTCTACTGGAACTTCGGCGCCAGATTGGAGTACAAGACGCATCTTCTCTCGAAGTTGGCCTTTGGCTCCAAGCTCTTGGCCGTCTACCTCTTCTCTCTCAGTGTGTTCACCTTGGGTCTGATCAGAGACGACATGTACAGAGTGGCTATTTTGGAGCAGCCAACCACGCCTTTCCTTGACAACGATCTCTCCAAGTTGCTTGGCATCATCTCCTTTGCTGTCGGCTCCGTCTTCGTCTACACCTCGATGTTCAAGTTGGGAATCGTTGGCACCTACTTGGGTGACCACTTTGGCTTCCTAAAGACCGAGAGAATCACTGACTTCCCATTCAGTTGCAGAGATAACCCAATGTACGATGGTTCAACCCTTTGCTTCTTGGGTACTGCTTTGTTCTATGGTAAGGGCGCTGGTGTTTTCGCTTCTGCCCTAGTCTACGCCATGTACCGTGTCGTTGAACTGATCGAAGAGCCTTTCACCGCCATGATATATGCCAAGAGAGATGAAAAGAACAACTGAGTAAAACCTGCAATATATAGTCTATGTCCGAACTTGAATATAAAGATGAACTAAATATCTTGAGTAGACCGCAGCTTCCATCTCTTGCTACCACCCCCAGGCTGTGCTCCTACCCTTAATATGACGTAGGTGTGTACTTCAATTTATTAAACTTGCACATAAAAAGGCGCCTGTGGTTATGTCTTTTTTTCTATGGCCTGAAACATAACTTTAGCTCCTGTGCTTTTGTCTTGAAGAAAGGAAGAAAGTTCACTAGATACAAACTATTAGATATTCATTCCTTTGACCCGCAACCAACATATCAGCAATTAACTTGTGATAAAATAGAGCAAACAATAAATTGCTAGGCCTTTTGTTAAGATGTAGTTGACTACTTTGTGTGGGAGGCCTCTGGTAGGTTTATCCAATGTTGGTAGTTAAGCATGAAAGTTGTAGCCGTCGACAGGAGTATTTAGTTATGAATTCTAATTTTCCCTGTGAAATTGGACTTCTGCTTCTTTATTCTTCCCTGCTCAAAGTAAGGCCTATCGGTGAGGTCATAAGTTCCCGTCTTCAACAAAGACAATTTGCAATATAGTTCCTGTTTTCGCTGATAAAGTTAAAAATCTTTTTTTTCTCGCATCTTTGCCCCTTTGGCCAAGTGGTAAGGCGTCGCACTCGTAATGCGAAGATCATTGGTTCAAATCCGATAGGGGGCACTAGTCGCTTTTTTGCCGGTATCGTAAGAGAAATATAATTGAATTGTTTTAACGTTTTATGGGATCGCCATTGGTGTTTTAGATTTTCTCTTTTTATATACATAGGATGTCCATGTGATCCACCTTTTAAGCACTTTTCTCAGAAAATGGCTCCGCAGATTGAAGGAATAATATGGTGATCCTCAACTAAAACTCTTAGACTCTCATTTCAAGATCTTGCTTGCTCTCTTGGAGAAAAATTATATATCCCGTAATATGCATATTAGTGAATCCCACTGGTATTCCACCCCCTAACCAAGTTTTCTTGGTAGCCAGAGTAAGTTTAAATTCCCAGATAAGTGGAAATTAGAGCTTTGTTTTGATTATTGTTTTACGTTTACCTAAGTATGTCTCATTTTTCGGCTGTGTAAGCCCCCACACGGAAGTCGACTCAGGAAAATATCTAAATTTAAACAACACAACATAAATAATTTAGTCATGCAAATGTATCTAACGTGTATAATGAGCCTTTCATTTCATATTATGATAGATTCCTTCCAGAATACCCAAAGCATGAAACCCCCCAAAAAAAAAAAAAAAAAAAAAAACATACACCACGCAAAACATAAAGCATAAAAAGCGAAAATAAATTATTGTACATAGTAAAGACGTCTAAAAGCATTAGCTGGACTAATTAATATAATGCTCCATACAAAGTATTTATGTATATATTGTTTTGGTAAGTTCAAAAGGCAAAAAAAAAAAAGAACAAGTTCAGTGAAAACCTTCTTTGTAAATCTCCCCAGAAACAAAGGAAGTTCTCAAATGTCTATTAAATGATAATAAACTCGTTCCTTTTGAAATTACATTTCGACACCGATGACCATGGCCAAAAGAGCCATTCTAACAAACAAGCCATATCTCATTTCTCTGAAATAGGCAGCTCTTTGGTCAAAATCAACTTCTTCCTTAATCTCATCAATCCTAGGCAATGGATGCATAACACACATGTGCTGCTTAGCATACGAGAGAATCTTGTTGTCAATAACATAGGATCCCTTCAATCTGTAGTACTCATCCTTGTCCTTAAATCTTTCCTTCTGGATTCTTGTGCAGTAAAGAACATCAGATTTTGCAACAATGTCCTTTGTCAACTCGTGAGAAATTGACAAAAGCATGTTATTTTCCTTCAACATATCAACCAAATTCTGAGGTAGTCTCAATTCTGGTGGCGAGACTAACTGAACTCTAACTTGATAATGTTTCAACAATTTACAAAGAGAATGAACAGGTCTTCCGTATTTCAAATCACCCATGAATGTGACAGTGATACCATTAATTGTTCCCAGTTCCTCTCTAATGGTGAACAAGTCTAGGAAGGCTTGGGTCGGATGTTCTTTGGAACCATTGCCGGCGTTAATAATTGGAACCGGAGAATATTTAGCTGCAATATCAACACTTTCCTCCGATGGATGTCTTAGAACAATGGCATCAGAGTAGCAGGCCATGGTTCTCATGGTATCCTGCAAGGTTTCTCCCTTAATAACGGAAGAATGTTGATCCGTGATCGTAACAACACGACCCCCTAACCTTTGCATAGCAGCATTGAACGAGGAAGCTGTCCTAGTAGATGGCTCAAAGAAAGCAGTCGTCAAAACTCTCCTCTTCAAGATATCCAAAACACCTTCTCTCTCAACACCTAACTTCATTTCCTGTGCAACCGCAAACAATGCATGCAAGTGGTATCTCGTAATACCATTGACACTTAAGACATTCTGTCTCAAGAATGGATTGTTGGCTTTTATGTAAGTGGATATGGCATTTGGTGGTGACAATTCTCTTGGTGGTTTAGAAGAAACTAAATCTGCGCCAGTTGGGTATTCGCTGCCCTCTAGGCCAGACTTCTTCAAGCTATCTAAGAGAGAAGTTCTCTTGGCTGCATCAAAAGAGAACCTGGAGCTTCTCCGTTTAATTGGAGCAGGAGTTGTTGGGGTAGCAACCTCAGAAATTGTGATGGCCTCGCCAGTAATCGATGATTTATGCTGGACGATGATTTCTTCTTCCTTACCGAGGGCTTCCTTAACAATGAACTCACCTTCCAAGCATACAGTTTGATCGTTCATGTGAACTCTTTCAATTGC
Source organism: Allodekkera sacchari (assembly GCA_030565225.1). Taxonomy (NCBI): domain Eukaryota; kingdom Fungi; phylum Ascomycota; class Pichiomycetes; order Pichiales; family Pichiaceae; genus Allodekkera; species Allodekkera sacchari. The sequence goes on from JAJMBG010000062.1 coordinate 34,631, forward strand.
TCCCTTAAGGTTCTTTCCTGTAAACGGAGACCATGATGTATATGTTGGTGACTTCAACGAAGAAACAGCTCTGTCCACATCAACCTCAATAAGAGAGTCGACGTCACCCAAACCAAAGACCTCGATTGGGTTATCATGAAGCTTGGCAACAATATCCTCTACAGTTAACTTCTTTTCCTTAACAGCGAGGAGAAGTAATGGCAAGGCATCGGAAAATCCCATTCCGTCACTTAGAGGCTTGCCCAAGAACTGAGCAAGTTGAAGTGGAAGAGTTCCAACAGAGAAACAGTCGATAGAATCCAAATTGCTCCATAAAGATTTCTGGTCCTCATCTGTAGGCAAAAATTTGGCGCCAGGATAGTCACTCTGTGACAAGAACAATGCATATATTGGAGAGTCACATGTAACAGCCAAACCCTTCTCCTTTGACATTGTTATCAAAGCCAAATCGTCCTTTCTGGAAACTCCAGTGACGTGAACCTTGGAACTAAATAAAGCTGCCAAAAGAAGAACAGAGGCCAAATCGGTGGTCTTAGCATCAACAACGATTGGCTTGGTTTCTGGCCATGAACTGAAGTGAGAAGAAATCGATGCAACTTTGTTCTTCTGGAAATCCTTGGTTTGCAAATACAATGCAGAAGTCTCGGAAGAAACTGCAGTTGTAAGAGCAGAATTCTCTGGAGTGGCAGCAACGTAGAAGGAATAGTCTGTGTAAGCAGAGTCTTGAATCTCTTCCTGGTTGTTGTTAAGACTTCTAGCATCTGTGATAGCAGCACCATCAATTCCAAAAGGAATGATAGAAGCAAACGAAAATCCAGATGCTAAAGCAACCTTAGTCGTCTTTTCAAACGAGGAGGCACCTTTAACGTCACCAAAGTTTAAAACCTGGGTTGCAACTGAAACCAATCCTGGGAGTTCGATTGTATTGTGACTTGTCTGTGCATCAATGCTAGAGACCTCAAGTGGAATGTTCATAGCCAAAGCATGGATTAGAAGCTTAGCGCACTTGACATTGGTGACCAAAGGAACGGCATAGTCAACAGCCATTCTTCTAGTTCTGTATCCCTTAGAAACATAATTGGCCGGCCTTCTGAATCTATTTGCGGAAGGCAAGTTGATGTAAAGGTCGATCAAGTTGTTAGCCAAATGCTGGGTTAAGGAATATTCCGTCTTTTGCTCTTCCTCATCATCATTCAAAAGCTCTAAATATTTGACTGGAATACCGTGTTCTTGAATAAAATCTGCAGTACCTGCTGTGGCAAACAAAGAGTAGCCTAACTCATGCAGTTTCTTTATAGAAGGAAGCAATTCTTGCTTCTCCTTATAAGATCCAATGGAAAGCAAAATATTTTTCTTTGGAAGGGTAAAGCCTGAAGAAATCAAAGATTTCAAGTAAGCTTCATACTTGTTGTGACCAAAGCAAGCAACTTCACCAGTAGATGCCATTTCAACGCCCAAGACTGGATCTGCACCTGAAAGTCTAGAGAACGAAAACTTAGGGACCTTAACGGCACAATAGTCATCAGGTAACTTTTCTCCCGGGTATGGCTTAACAGGAATATCCATGATAGACTTTGTAGCCATTTCAATCAAATCAGTGCCCACAACCTTAGAGTTGAATGGGAAAGATCTAGATGCTCGAACGTTACATTCGATGACCTTGATTTCATTATTCTTGGCCATGAATTGAATGTTGTAAGGACCTGTGACGTGTAATGCCTTACCAATCTTAGCAGTAGCATCAACGATTCTTTCAACAGTTTCCTTAGCTAAGTCTTGAGGTGGAACAACAAGAGTAGCATCACCAGAGTGAACACCAGCATTTTCAACGTGCTCAGCAACAATGTGCATTATCAACTTACCGTCCTTAGCAACGGCATCCATTTCAATTTCCTTAGCGTTCTCGATGAATTTTGTAAGAACGACCGGATAATCCGGTGAAACTTCGACAGCTTGAGAAAGATATTCAGCCAAATCATCTTTGCTGTAACAAACGTTCATGGCAGCACCAGAAAGAACGTAGGATGGTCTAACCAACACTGGGTAATGAACCTGATCAGCAAAGATAACAGCATCTTCAAAGTTGGTTAACTCTCTCCATGCTGGTTGATCAACGCCAATTCTATCCAACATTCTGGAGAACTTGTATCTGTTCTCTGCAGAATCTATCATCTCAGGAGAAGTACCTAAAACGTTAACATTCTCTCTAGAAAGTTGAAGAGCAATGTTGTTGGAAGTTTGACCACCCATAGAAACAACAACACCTGAGGACTTCTCAAGTTCGTAAATATCCAAAACTCTCTCTAAGTTTATGACCTCGAAGTATAATCTGTCTGCCTCATCGTAATCAGTGGAGACGGTCTCTGGATTGTAGTTGACCATGACGGTCTTGTAACCATTCTCCCTCAAAGTTCTGATGGCCCTAACTGCACACCAATCAAATTCAACGGAAGATCCAATTCGGTAAACACCGGAACCAAGCACCATCACTCCGTGGTCATTGAAGTCAATATCATGGCGATCGGCATTATAGGTAATGTATAAGTAATTCGTAAATGCAGGGAATTCTGCTGCAACGGTATCAATTTGCTTCACAAATGGCGTAATACCGGCTTCTTTTCTCATTCTTCTAATAGCGAGTTCATTAGAATTCAACAATTTAGCAATTTGTCTATCCTCAAAACCAAGTTGCTTGGCCTCCTTTAACATCATCAGAGGAAGCTTCTCCTTTGTACCGTAAGAAGCAATCTTCTTACCAAACTTGATCAAACCATCAAGTTTGTATAAGAACCATTTATCAATCTTGGTCATGTTGTGAATCTTATCGACGGTATAGCCGTCATCCAAAGCATTGGCAATAGCAAACAATCTCTGGTCAGATGGTGTTTGAAGCTCCGCATCGATATCAATAGACATCAAAGCCTTGGTCTTGTTAAAGCCAGTATTCTGATAATCAGTTGATCTGATTGCTTTCTGGATAGCCTCCTCAAATGTTCTACCAATACTCATGACCTCACCAACTGACTTCATAGAAGACGAAAGCAAGTTTGACACTCTCGTAAACTTCTTCAAATCCCATCTTGGAATCTTGACAACGCAGTAATCCAAAGAAGGCTCAAAGCAAGAACAAGTGACCTTGGTAACAGAGTTCTTAATTTCGGTCAATGGAATGTTCAAACCTAATTTAGCAGCAGTATAGGCCAATGGATAACCTGTAGCCTTAGAAGCAAGAGCGGAGGATCTAGAAAGTCTAGCATTCACCTCAATAATACAGTATTCCTTGGAGTCTGGATTCAAAGAATACTGGATGTTACACTCACCAACGACACCTAAGTGTCTGACGACTTTAATGGCAGTAGTTCTAAGCATGAAATAATCCTCATCGGACAAAGTCTGAGAAGGAGCAACGACAATGGAATCACCGGTATGAATACCGACAGGATCAAAGTTCTCCATGTTACAAACAGTGATACAGTTATCATAAGCATCACGAACAACCTCGTACTCGACTTCTTTCCATCCCTTCATAGATTTTTCAACCAAAACCTGGGGAGACACAGCAAATGCCTTCTCGCAAAGTTCTTTCAAATCATCATCATTGTAAGCAAATCCAGAACCCAAGCCACCCAAAGCATAGGCAGCCCTTACAATAATTGGGTATCCAATATCGTGAGCAGCATTCAAAGCCTGTTCAAAGTTGTTGGCACTTTCTGATCTTGCACATTTTTCGTTGATCTCATCCATAGATCTTGAGAATAATTCACGGTCCTCTGTTTCCATAATGGTCTCAATTGGAGTACCTAAGACTTTAACACCCAAGGACTCAAATTCATCTCTCAACTTGACACCAACGTTCAAGGCAGTCTGACCACCAAAAGTGCAGTAAATTGCATCTGGTCTTTCGTGCTTGATCACCTTTCTCACGAAATCAGGGGTAACAGGTAGAAAGTACACCTTGTCAGCCAAACCCTTAGATGTTTGAATAGTAGCAATATTTGGATTTATCAATATTGTGTAAATGCCTTCTTCTTTTAAGGCTTTGATGGCTTGTGAGCCAGAATAGTCAAATTCACCAGCCTGACCGATCGAAAGACCACCGGAACCCAAAACCAAAACCTTCTTGGCATTGATTTTTGGATGGAGCCTTTCGTTTTCCTCCTTGGTTCCTCCTGGAAATTCGACTGGCTTCAATTGTTTGGTGTGTTTGAAATCAACTACAGATTGAAGGAAAACGTCAAACAAAAATTCAGTGTCCTTTGGACCAGGAGTCGACTCAGGATGGAATTGAACAGAGAAGAAAGGCTTTTTGGTGTTGTAGATACCTTCGTTAGAGCCATCATTGGCATTCACAAATAATTCCTTCCAGTCAGGAGCCAAACTTTTGGTGTCGACGGCATAACCGTGGTTTTGGGAAGTGATGTAACATTTTCCAGAAATTGTGTTGGTACAAGGAATGTTCTGTCCTCTGTTACCAAACTTCAATTTCAAAGTGGAGGCGCCAGATGCTCTAGCAAGCAACTGATGTCCAAGACAAATACCAAAAACAGGTGTCTTAGCCTCATCCAAAGCAACCTTCAAACGGTCGACCACTTCGGTCATAACAGAAGGATCACCCGGACCATTTGAGACGAACAAACCATCGTATTTCTCACTGGAAAAGTCGTAGTTCCATGGAACAACCTTCAAGTAAACACCACGATTAACAAAGCATCTAATTTGGTTAAATTTCATACCAACATCTATGGCGAGAATAGTAATTTTTTCACCGTTCAACTCTTTAGCCGGAGAATAGACAACTGGCTCCTTGGTAGAAACCAAAGAGACCAAGTTTTCTGTGTTTGGATCGTGCCATTCTGGAACCTCAAAGTTCTGTTTCCAGTTTTCAGACTCCTTCAGGGCAGTTTCCACCGAGACAGAATCCTTCTTGAGACACAATCTACCCAAAGTGGAACCGTGCTCTCTCAAGCGCTTGGTCAATGCTCGGGTATCAATACCATAGACTGCAGGAATTCCCTCCCTTTTCAACCATTCACCAAGGGAAGATTTGGCAAGGTAATGGGAGTAGTCTTTGGTATAGTTAGCAACGACCAAACCTGCAATATGGATCTTTTGGGACTCGAAGTACTTAGGTATCGAGGAGATTAGGTCATCCTTCACTGCGGTGTCAGGGACACCGTAGTTACCAATCAGGGGGAAGGTCATGACCAAGATCTGTCCCTTATAGGAAGGATCGGTAATAGCTTCAGGATATCCAACCATACCTGTCTGGAAAACAACTTCACCAGCAGCAGTTGCATCTGCACCGAACGAGTATCCTTCAACGACATCGCCATTTCTGGTTTCCAAAAGCATCAATTTATCGGTGCTTTCAGCAACAAGCGGAGATATTGGATTCGAAAACATTTTGCTTCAGGTAAATAGAAGATTAATAAGTCCGGGTCAAAATCAAAATAAAAGTTAGGGGAGAGTTTTCTATATTGGTTTTGAGCTTCCAGTTAGCCGTCGATAATGACTTATTAACTTTTTCTCTACCTTCTTGTTGCTTAAATAACAACAACTAAGAAGGAAGAGAATGTAAGAATAAAATTGAAAGAAAAAAATTTTTCAATTTTCACTTAAAAAAAATTTTCAGTTTCGCGTGAGTTCCAGGGGGTAGAATATGGTTTAGGTCTCATATTTATTACTCTATTTACATATAACTATGTATAAAAAGGTCTTTTTTTTCTTGTAAAATCTTTCTCCAGGAACATATTATTTGTTCCTGTTATTTTCTAGCGTTGAAATCCCTTGATTCCCCTTGATTCTGCCCTGGCACTTGGTTCCTTAAGCTTATCTCCATCACCGCTAAGCGTCTTATTTTTCAAGGCTGTGCAATGCAATCGCCATGATGTAAGAACACCAAACGCTTGAATCACCAGGCATACGTTATGAGTAATAAAAAAAAGGTTGAGTAGGTAACGGACAACCCTAACGACTTAATCGAATACTGGGCATCTCATCGACCTGTCAAACCGTTATCTTATCTCAAAGAACCCCTAAAACGGCTGTTACAGCTGTTATCAAGATCTCCGATCTCAAAACAAATAAAAGAAAAAAGGTTAGCGCCTATTTCTAAGCGGAGATCCTAATGGACGAGTTGGGAGTCGAACCCAAGACCTTTCGCATGCTAAGCGAACGCGCTACCAACTACGCCACACGCCCATTTGCTCGGTAGAGTCATTCGGCATTATGTAACGAGTATAATAATATTGTCATTCAGAGTAGATACTGAAAAGATTTTGATAAAATTAAGATTCTGAAGTTCAGGAGTGTGTATGAAGACGACAAGGTGGGAATTCTGACCGAAGATAGCATTACGGAAATGCACTTTCTTAGTTAGCAGAGTCGTTCTGAACAGTATCAGAAACCACCCTTATATACCTCACTCTCAGTGATGTTTCATGGAATTATCCTTGCCAATAAAAATCCTATCTACCGTACTTTTCTTTTCCATAATCTGGTCGTAAATCAGGAGCATAATTAGTTTCGATGCTCAATGGCACGTTTATGAAAATGACACCTGACTGGAAAGAGATTAGCTCCTCATATTCATTGCACTACGAAACTTCTCCCATCTACAATTACTTTACCTTAAGCTCTTATTTGATTCGTCTACTTATCTAAAAGATATCCTCATCAAGTCTGGCGGCAGGGTTAGTTTCAATAAACTCGAGATTCACCTTATGTCCCAATAATTCTCTTATATTACTGACACCATACTTGATCATGGTAGGTCTTTCCAAGGATAAACCCCATCCTAGGACTCTTAAATCCTTCGGTAATCCCATTGGCTCCAACATCTCAGGGCGGAACATACCAGAATTACCAATTTCAACCCACTCCTTAAGGCCATTGTGCCAAGCATAGATCTCCATAGAAGGTTCGGTATAAGGATTATACGTTGGCTTGAATCTGATGTCTCTAACACCCATGTTGTTGAAGAATTGCTGCATGAAACCGATCAAATCACCCAAGGTTAAGTTGTAATCAGCAAAGACACCCTCGACCTGGTGGAACTCGGCCAAATGGGTGGCATCGACTGCCTCATTTCTGAACACTCTATCTATAGAAAAAAGTCTGGTAGGCTTTGGATCCTTGGCCAACTTGTAAAGCATACTGGAGGAAATAGCAGTTGTGTGGGTTCTAAGAACGGTTCTAAGCGACTCGGAGTCCTTGAATGGGTATCTGTAGCCGATGGAGCCGTAGGCGCCATTCTCGTGGACCTTCTTGACATTGTTCCAGTATTCCTTGTCCTCTGGCGGGTTAGCAGTGGCCGGGTCCTTCAAGTAGAAAGTATCCTGAAGATCTCTTGCAGGATGCTGTTGAGGAACGAACAATGTATCAAAGTTCCAAAATCCGGACTCCACGTACTGGTTGGAAGGCATCTCAGTGAAGCCGAGCGAGAAGAAGATCTGTCTGAATTCCTCTCTGACCTTGTTCAAGGGATGTAGGGCACCGGAGTGTGGAATGACACCCTCGGAGTTGAAGTTGTAAGGTTTGAAAGAGCTCTTGGCCCAGGAGCCGGACTGCACCATCTCACTGGTGATATCGGTCTCAAGCTTCTTGATCTCCAAGCTGAACTCGGCACCCTTCTCGATCGAGTAGATGTGTATCTTGGTAGGAGTGATCAACTTTCTCTTCTTCAAGTCGTTGAGGTCCTTCTTGTTGTCCAAATTTCCCGTGGACTCAATCGTGCGAAGAAGCTTGCTGGTCTCATCCTCCACCTGATCGTCCTTGCCGACCTTGGCAACCAACTTGTCGCCATCCTTCTTGATCCAGCCGTTTTTGAATGCTCTTCCTTGAGCCACTTTTCCAGCCTTACCCATGACGCTCTGCACATCCGAAATCTTCAAGCCCTCCAAGCTCTCAAGCACCTTCTCTAGCAACCTGTACTCGTGCGATCCGTTCTTCACTATGTCTTTTGCCTCGTCCGTCAAGTTCCATGCTTGCAACTCCTTTGACTTGTAAGTGATCATCTGCTTGGAAAGAAGAGAGTTCAGAGCAGCCAACAAGGTCTGGCCGTCCACGTCTGGGAACTCCTTCGAAGAATCTTCAATCTTTCCTTTGCTGTCTAAGTGTTTAAGAATGTCCAATTGAACCTGCGACATGCTGACTGTTCACACTAGTGAGTTCTAGTTGGTAGCAGAGACAAATGTCTACGTTAGTCATAGACGTCTTTTTTTAAAATTTTTCATCGTCGCGAGGTCGGTGCGTCGACGACAGAGGAGACTTGATTTGCACTTAGGACGAGGCCAGCACTAGCATCGACACTACAGAGCAAAGACGCAAGCCAGCAGCCCGACTGTTTTGCAGCTGTGGCCAACAGATGTTACTGGATGATTTTGTTCGGGGTTACCAGGGCCGCAAAATGGTTCTTGCGTTGTAGTATGCCTGGAAGTCAAGACATTAGGGTGCATTGGCGTGCGGCATGGCTGGGCGCTTAACTGTGGAAAAAGTGAGCGCCAAGAGCGAAGCGCACTGGCATACGGTGAAGTGCAGTGGAGTGCAGCAGAGTGCAGATGGGCAGATACTGCAGAACGGCTGTTGTCACTGCTGGCGATACCATAGTTGTTGAAGACCCTGGCGGTTGGCCAGCTAATATTGCGCAGTTCTGGAACCGCTCGGCACTCGGCACAAGACAGAAGAGAGACTGGAGGCTAGCAGTAAAAAAAAAAAAAAAAAAGCTTTCTCGGCGCTTATTTCACTGGTAAGTGTGCCGAAGCCAGAACCAAGCATTGCCAAGTGACTTACTTTTCCGGAACGTGTTCCGAACCCCAGGTCTTGTTTTACCAAAAGTTCAAGATGCCCAGGTGCCTGGTTGAAGCTGGCACTTTCAGGCGGCTATCATGCTGAGCGTCTGACGTCCGAATTCTTCTGCTGGAACAGTCAGAATATGCAGGCCGTAGTGCAAAGCTCCCTTGAAAGCGGAATCCAAAGAAAAAAAAAAAAAAAAAAAAAAAAAAAAGAATACTTACCAGGTCAACAGAATTGGTGGCCGAATTTTCGCCTGCATTTTGCATGTGTAATCATCAAACTTGCTCTGCTGGCTACTCCGTCCCGCAATTTCTTTTAAGCGCCGGTTGACTACCTCCATCGAACTGTCACATTGCATCTCATCCTTTGGGGCTTGATGGTGCAGTGTGCGACAGTCCACCATTCCGTGTGAGGTGCACCTATCGGATCGGAACCTTCAGAAGTCATCAACTCCCTTCTATCCTTACCTACTAAGTGCTCCTACCAGTTTCGCTGCTCTGCTGCCTAGGCTTCCACCAAGCCCAGAAATCCTAGTATTTCGGAATTTCCCGCAGTTTAAATTACGTGCTGTTTTGTTCTAGCCTTTACCTTATCCCTCTTTTCTTCTCCATCCTCTTCTTCGATTTCTCCTCCTCTCCTCCAGTTCTCTCTCCTTCTTTCTACTTCATTCTTCACCGCCAATTTTCCAGCTTCAACTTCGCGATAGATCTTTCTCCAACTTCTCTTCTTCTTCGCATGTTTTCTTCTGCTCTATTTATCTCTTAACAATGAACTACCCCACTATCGATCTGGATCTTGAGCCAGACTTTGAGGAAATGAAGTCCAGCAACTTCATGCGTGGTTTGGAAAACGAATTTGATGATGAAGGCGGGGAATTCAAGTACTGCCGCTGGGAGGATTGCTTTAAGAAATTCAAAGAGTTGGACGATTTGGTGGAGCATATCACCAAGGATCACGTCAGCTCCAAGAAGGATGATTCGTCGGCACAGTATGTGTGCAAGTGGGCCAACTGCTCCCGAAAGGGAAGCGTACAACACAGCCGATTTGCTCTTATCTCTCACATCAGAACGCATACTGGAGAAAAGCCCTTTTATTGTATTGTGCCGGAGTGCCTAAAGAGCTTTAGCCGGTCCGACGCCCTTTTAAAGCATCTAAAGACCGTCCATGACATCGAGTCCAACAATTTAGCCGATGCCTACGAGCTGCTTTCGCATAACTTTGAGCAGCCTAGCACAGAGATCAGGCAGCTTTCTTCGTTCAAGGTAGACCAGGACGTTGACACCGATAAGTGGGTTGAAACTATGAGCAAGAGACAACGGCTGGGCGATAATCGGGTGGCTCGTTTTCTTGATTCGATTGACGGCCACACCGATCTCCCCGGCGAAATCTCCAAATTCTACGACATCGACAGCATTAAGTTCACACCGCAGGAGAAATCCAAGATAATAGAGGAAGGAAAGTATGCCTTGGAAATGTACCATCAGAATGGTACGCTGGATGACTCCAGCATTGAGGAGTTGGAGAAGTACTACGAGGAGCTGCAGAAGATGAAAGAGAAATTGAATGAAAAGCTTAAGGCAAGCCGAAAGTTGGAGAGGTTGTATTGGCTTCGGAAGGAAAAGGTGTTTGGAATTTTACAAAACTTAAAATGAGGTGAAGCTGGAACCTCAAACTGCCTGAGTTCTATATATTTCAGAATGCAGGCACGCCATTAAATTTGGCGCCGGAGAGAATTATAGAGCCCTGCAAGGCTGCGCAAGAATTTGTCGCATTTCTGATAACGCAGGTACAGCAGCTGTTTATTGTTGTTGAAGAAATACCATCACCAGTTAGATCCTCCTGCTACCCGTTTTCCTATATAGTATAACTTTTTTTTTGTATAATAGACATGATCTCCGTTAATTGACTACGAGCACGATACAAAAGCTCGGTCTTTCGCCGCCTGTGCTGATCCTTTCATTTCTGCGAAACACAAACACAGATACAATCTTCACGGGAACATCTTCCCTCTCATGGACACTTCACCATCTGTCACTCCTCGAGTCCTACCGGGATCTATTTCTCAGTTCTAAATAAATAGTCAAATAAATAAATTAAATATATCTGGCTTCATAGCGGATAGGCGTCTAGTCATCTACCCTCGGAACATCGGTGTCCTTCTTAAAGTAAGGTCGTTTAGCTCTTCGTGTCTGCCCTCAAATTTAATCATCGTATCTGCTCACTGGCTCATTCTTGAAGTTCACAGTCGTAAGTGGAGCGTAGACTTCGTTGTATAATTTGTCGTCAGCCTCCTTGCCCAGCAAACGTCTAGTATCTACGAAGCTTCTGTTCAACTGGTCTAGTTTGGTCACACCGAGTAAGCGCATATCCATTTCCATTTCATTCTTCAATAGTCTAATGGCTCTTCTGACACCAGCCTCACCGTATCCACTGTTGGCGTACAAGAATGGTCTACCAAGACCAACACCAATTCTAACTTTGTTGTCACCCAAGCAGATAGCCTTAAGGATATCAGATGCTCTACGGACACCACCATCGACAAAAATCTCGAAGCCAGGCTTCAACTTGTGCATCCGCTCCAAAATAGGAACTGCCTCAGCCAAAACCTCAATTGGGGGTTCCGAAGTATCCAATTGTCTACCACCATGGTTAGACAAAACCACACCACTACAGCCAATTTCTGCAGCCTTAACCACATCCTCAACTCTTTGAACACCCTTAAGCAAGACAGGCAAGTGTGTAATACTCATAACCTCTTTGATTGTGTCCCAGTTGGTACTACAGTCTATGAAAGTGGAAAGGGCTCTTGAAGCACCACTGTTTCTGTCCACATCATCACCTAGATCGACATCAGTGTCATCTGTGAACTTGGCACGAGCATCCTTCTCCCTGTTTCCAAGAGAGGGAGCATCGACAGTAACGAAAATAGCTTTCATTCCGAGCTTCTCAGCGTTCTTAATAAGGTCACGCATAATCTTGCGGTCCTCGTTGACGTAAAGCTGGAACCATTGGGTAGCACCTGGAACTCTGGCGGCAGCAATATCTTCCAAACTGTCAGAGGAAAGAGTAGAAATCATCTGAATGACACCTTCCTTACCTGCACCTTGGGCTATGGAGCATTCTCCACCAGGGTTACCGAGCTTGGCCAAAGCAGTAGCTGTAACGTAGAATGGCACAGATGTCTTCGATCCAAGTAAGGTGGTAGAGGTATCAACCTTACGAACATCGACACAGACTCTTGGGCGGAAGAAAATCCTCTGATAGGCAAAGCGATTCTCTCTAAGAGAGATCTCGTCGTCAGAACCACACGAGTAGTAGGCCCATGCTTGCTTGGTAAGAATCTGCTTGGCGACAAACTCGAAGTCATGCAAGTTGCGAATCTGAGTCAATGATGGAATGTTGGCACGGTAGAGAAGGCGCTCGGCTTCATCGGGATCGTCTCCAAATGGACGTAGTGGTGCAGCTCCGTCTAAAGTACCGATGTGCTTTTCTGGAGGAAGAAACTTCTCCAATGTACCTTTTGGATGAATTGGCACAAACACTTTAGTAGCATCGTATCCAGCATGGTCGATGATCGGCTTTCTTCCACCCGGATGGTTTGGAATGAACTCTGTCAAATCGTAAACCTCTCCATTGACAGCCACCCAGCAATCATCTGGCTTGTTATGCTTGACGAACTCATCAACCGTCACAGTTCTCGGGGTCCTAGCAAAAGAATCATTCTTGATGCTATCCTTCTGGTCGAATTCGTACCAGACAGCAGCCGAGGCCACCACTGCTCCCGAAACAAGTGCAAGCTTTCTAGCATTGGTTTTTGCCGTATGCTGGAAAGCTGCCGAGAACATTCTCTTCTGGCTGCCAACTGTTTTCTTGCATGCCCTGAAAGCGTCTGCACTGTACACGGATTTGAAAACTCTGCTAACTGAACGTCTAAACATGAGTGCTACTGAAAGTCCAGAATGAAATTCTGTACGTTAAAAGGTGACAATTAACTTTGGCCGAAGAAGCTGGAAAATCCAAAAAACGGCGCACTGCCTCGAAAATGCTTCAAGCTGTGGATGTTGTACGCTTAGCGGTACTAATTTCGTGGGATAAGGCAAGCTTTTTGTGGCTCTGTATCCCGCAGCATCCCGCAAAATTGCGAAATCCGTCCAGGAAAGGAAACTAGCGCTGCATCTGTGGGGCAAAAAGAAGAAGAGAGAGGTTTTCCTCGGCGTGGGGTTCTGGGGTTCTTTTTTGTGGAGAAGACGGAACATCACCCAATACGGTATCTACTATCACACGTCGGCGTGAAAGAGTTGCGCGCCTTTCAAGTTCGGCTGTGCTGATTCACTGGCGTGGATTTCCGTATATACAGGCGGCTATCGTTATGCAGCAGCATAGGCGGCCTCCATCCACACACTATATGGTGGACTCAAAATTTTCAAAACATTGCAACAGAAATCTGGTATAAAATCTAGGTGAAACCGCCGGATATGCTTGACAGGTCTGGGATGGACGGGCCGCATTTGGTGTGAATGCCTAGTAACACCCCACACTTACTCTCGGTACACTTCCACTTACAGAGATATCCGCGCAGCTTACAGTTGTGAGTCAGGCGGTTAGTTAGTTAGTCCGAGAGAGATGCCGTCGTAGGCTAAAAGATAGTTAGGATACTGGGACTCAAGCGGCCAATAAAAACTTTTCATTGGATAATCCACCTATGCAAAACTATACTGTTGCGGAATATGATGGCTGCCACTCCTGGACGGTATCTCCCTAGCTAGTTTTGTAGTGTAAGTCTGGTTCTAGTCTATCCAAAAGGCTGGCCTTACGACAGATGCGGGAATCGGCATGTTTACTGCTGGTATCATGTTATAATTGTAGTATAATGTTACTGGATGTCATGTAACTGGCAAAATACCCCTCTAGCAGAGAAAACTTCGTGATTCCCTACAGTTTTGGTTGTCGGACCACGGGATAAAAAAAAAAAAAAAAAAAAATCTATGTGGGGTAAGTAAAAGTAAATAAAAAAGAATTCCGATACCGGGAGTCGAACCCGGGTCTGCCCGGTGAAAGCGGACCATGATAGCCGTTACACTATATCGGATGTAACACGTGTCACTCAGACCTGGAGGTATATGAAGTCTTGGTAATTAAGAGACTGTCAGTGAATAAACATTTGTGAACGAGCTTTTAGACAACATGGGCAGTAACTCAAAAGAAAAAAGTAGCCACAATTTATAGGGAGCTTTTTTTCAAGAAAAGAAAGGTCTTTATGAGTTTATACTTTGGTTTGGATGCTTCCGCAGAATTCGATGCCGATACTTCGCTTTCTGTTACTCGGTATTTCGTGCTATTGAGTTTGCAATAAAAAAAAAACTGCTAACGAGCTAGCTACATTACCTGCCATTTAGATTCTTTTGGTATATACTACGGATATTGTGGACGATCTCTGGGAGCTGTGTGACTGTGACTGTCGGCGGTTAGTTGAAACTGCCAGTCGTTCTGAGATTTGTTATACGAAAAATTACGCTTTCTGGAGTGATCGAGCTCTTTCCTTGAGTTGGAGTCATTGTACAGCCAACTTGTGGGGTGTATGCTGCTAATCCGTTTCCTTTTTTATGGGTTCTGGAGGCTGTCTTAGTATTGCTTCACTTCGCTCAGTTAGGGGGCCTACAGATTGTTATCCGGGATCATGCCTCACCCTTCTGCATGAATTAAGTGACTTATTGTCTCGCCTTACATCTATAGTGTCCTTGTACTCGCTACTTTCATGTTGTATTGTACAAATATCACCGCCCATGCTGGTCAACACCGCCTCACCGCTCTTACCATTCTCCCCGATAGCTCTGCCCGGTAACCCACCTGCTTACCGGGAGTATGCTTTCACCGGGCACCGCGTCGCGCTCATGCTTTAACTTCACTGTGCATCACCATTTTCCTGTACTCAATAATCGATCACTCAACCCGAGACAACACCCGATTATCACTAGAATATTCGTCATGAAATCGAGTCTCGGTATGTGCTTGTCTTGTTTTCCTCTTGTTGTTCTCTCTTTATACTGTATTTACTAACATTCAGTCAATCTTCGGTCACCACCGACGGACGTAATCACTTCTCTCAATTTCACCGATTCGAATATACTTTGTGTAACAGGCTTTGGCGGAGAAACTCATATATACTCTTCTATAACTTCGGCTCCAAGTAAAGCGAGCTTTCCAGAGAATACCCTGGATTCCTGCGTGCGCGTCGATCGACTTCTGTCTGCGTCGGTGTCTGGTGAAGTATATACACTTGACCTTCAGACCTTGAAGGTCTATGAACATAGTCAGATACATTCTTCCGGGATTCAGAACATTCGATACAATAGTCTCCATGGTTGTGTGGTCACTGGTTCCTGGGATAAAAGTCTTGGAATTGTTAAGAGTGGGAAGGTTGTAGATCATGTTTCACTTGGCGCTAAAGTCCAGAGTCTCGACACTCTTGACAATGTGCTAGTGGTGGGTCTTTCCGACGGTACAAATAAGGTTTACGATCTCCGACACCTTGATAACCCTGTGAGTGTTGATGGAAATGGATTCAGTTATCCGTTGACCACCTGCATCCGAATTATACCTGGCGCTAAAGGTTATGTGCAGGGTTCTATGGAGGGTAAAGTTGCTGTCAAACTCAACAACGGGGAGAACTACGCTTTTAAATGTCATCGGCAGAAGCTTGAGGATAATGTAGACTTTGTGGGACCCGTGAATGATATTTTTTTCTACAATGACACTGAATTCTTCACGGCAGGCTCCAAAGTCGACAGAAAGGTCTGTTTGTGGAACTACAAAACACAGAAAAGACTGAAACAGTTCAAGAATTTCACAATGGGAATAGAAAAGATAAACTACAACAGAGAATTAGACACGCTTATTATTGCGATGAGTGATGACAGTTTCAAGAACTCCGTCAGTATTGAGGATGGCGTAGAAGGACAGCAAGATTCCATAATCAAGGTGCTAGCCTTCCAGTGAAAATTGGTCGTTAATCGAAACACCAGTTAAGACCATAAAATAAGGGGATAATCAATCATATAATTTGGATAATTCTTAAAGGGTAGAATTCTCTCAATATTAAATACTAAGCTTTTATAAGTCGAACCTTTCAAGCAACTTTCACTAGACAATGCGCACATACATGTAACGCAGCATTCAATACTTTCTAGGAATAGTCTACGATTGTGTGAATCATGATGCATCGTATATTACTATTTCATTTGTTAGAATCATCTTGATACTTCTGTGTCAAGCTGAGGCGAATATATGTCCCGGATGCAATAGCGGACCCATCTTCTTCTTCTAAAATCACCTCGGGTTGTTTTCTGTCTGACAAGGCCCACATTACAAAGATCGTCAATGTTAACTTTACTCGTTAGATCATAGCACCATTTTGTGTCTTCATCGACCTCAAGAAACTCGTTGAGGCAGTTTTCAGTTACCCAGTTTCTGGGCCAGAGGTCTAGGTACCACCCTTTATGCTCTGCGCTTGCGCTGTACCTCGATAGGTTTTTGTCCTTGGCCACCAAGTTCAGGGATGAGTCGTTTGGAAGCGGTTCCGAATGCACAGACGCCGTCGAAATGGAGTCTGTATCCAGCCTATCCAACTGAGACGATTGATACCCTATGAACGACCATCCTTGAGGGGGAGTGACATTGGCCAAGCTTTGGCAGCCGGTAATTGGCAAATCCTTAACCCTTGAGTGCGAATTTGATGCATAGATGTTGTTTGAAAAGCAGACAGTCTGCCAGACCTTGGATTCGGGTTCCAACACCTGAAGCTCGAAGATCTCCACCTGCCTCACTTCCTTGTCTTCTTTGTAGTTGAGGTCGTTCTTCATCCTGGTTTCGAACTTCTCAGAAATTGAGAGGAACCGAAGACGAGTCTCCTCAGAGTACACCAGCTCAAAAAAGTGGGATCGGTTTTTAGGGTGCATGACGGCGGCAAAGGACCAAACCAGAGCTACCAGAACGATTTTGAGTAAAGGAAAAAGACAGGCGACGATGGAGCTGCCAAATAGCGTGAGAAACATACCTGTGGAGAGAAGAAGTAGGAAGAGCAAGGTGGTGAACTTCTCGTTTTTGAAGTAGAGGTACTTGACGATGAGCTTATTGAGAAAGTCCCACGAAGCAACGTACAACAGCATGTGGTTCTGCAAGTCCGTAGCATTGAGGAGAAACTCCCGGCTGAGCTCGGGCACCGGCTTCGGATACTCTATGTCTTCTAGCTGTGGGCCCTCGGAGATGGTGCCGTCGACGTTGTCCACAGGGTGTCGTTTTAGGAAAGACGGAATTATGACCTGGAAGCAGACGAAGAAAATGGGAATGGTAATGAGGTTGATCGGCTTGAGGATGAGCAAAGATACAAAGAGCAGCATGCACAGCGTGTATGCTGGCTGTGTCCAGTTGAAGATGATGATTATCTGGTCGATCAGCTTGAACGGAATGGACAACCTCGAGAGCAAAGCAATAGCGTTGCTACTCATGATCTGCATGCTCAATTGCGGCCTGGATTTCTGCATCTCGATCCGGTTCAAGATGCTCTTAAGTTCATGCGGGTCTTGGGTTGTTGTTGTTGGTATCACCATCGACAAAAAGCGTTCAATCACCTTGTCTGTCCATTGAGAAGACTCCATGTTCAATGACAGAGAGGAAGAAGAGGCGTCGACCTTTGGGGTCCCACTGGAGCCCTGTTTCTCCTCATGGTGCTTCACGGGATTTAGAGAGTCTCCCGATACAGTGTTGGCCACCTGGGAGATCGATCCCCATAGATTATCCATGATAGGTGCACGGGAAAAGAACACTATTTCTACCGGGGAAGAAATCTCGAAATCTCGGTGCGGAAATAGACTTAGGCTTTTTGTGCGATGAGCGCGTAGCGGTAGCAAGCTAAGATCCCGTGTAGAGGTTGATCATCAGAAGTGACGGCCCGGAGTCCGCAGAAGCGGCGGTCGACGGCGTAGAGAACTGGTTTACCGGGCCTGTATATAGTGGTTTTCAAGTAGTGCTTGGGAGCCGAAATGTATGGCGAATGCAACATCAAACAGAATGCGTAGATGCTGCAGGTGTTGGCTTAGAGAGTGAGTGCACTGTAGCTGCAGCGGCTAAGTAGCGGAGCCACCAGAAGCAGAGAGTGCTGTTGGATTCGACGTCCCTGCCGAAATCTTAAACGTATTCAGAAAAGTAGCTGCCGGTTCTTGGCATTTGGTAGTGTAGGGTGGACCGTTTGGGCAACTGAGACCCATGGTAGCACATGCCTGCGTGCTTGCGCAGAATACAGGGCGCCAGCTATGGCCATGTCGGTGCCAGCCCGCTATAGGTACTACAGTTATCGTTACCAGCAGCCTATCACTGTGAGTCCGGTTGTGACAGCCCTGGTCCTGTGTTCTACGGGTGCCTGCACTCTGGATCCGCTGCTACCTTGATAATGTTAACGGTCTTATGACGAGAGTGTTGCTACAAGCACAGAGAGGACGAGATCTGCCATAAACAGGAGCACAAAAAGTCTGCCTCTCTCCAGAAGCCGGAAATACCAGTCATGCATCTCTCTTGCCGACCTGGCGGCGTAGAAGTTGGCTGTTGGACCTCTTCATCAGTCGTGCTAGATGAGCCCTTGCAGCGCTTAACTCTCAATTTCTGATATCGGCCATCTATATGGCTGTCAATCCTGGAAATGCTACCGGAAACAAGTATGCCACTGATAAGTCTGCTGCATGTCGTCACTAGCATGCACCTGGCAGCTGCCTACTTCCCCGAGCAGCTATTCTACAATCTTTACGGTGCCCGATCATTATGCACAGAAAGCTTCTCTACATTGTTTCACTTCCGTCGTTCTACAATCAGTATCAATGCCTTTCCTGTATGCTTATCTGTATGTAAATAAGTGACCTGTATAGATGCGGAGTCCATCGGACCTTCCTTTAGCTTCCTGGGTTTTCGCCAGTCTCCTCCGATTTGGAAATAATCCAGTCCACAACATCATCAAACTTATCCAACCCATTTCCTCCATCCAAGTTGCGTAAGCTCATGATGAAAAGAACAAAATCAAACCGAACTTCTTCGTCTTCCACAAAGAACTTATCGTCTTGGCTGTGGATCCCCAAATATTCCAGCATCAGCTTATGGCTCTCGTCACTTTTAAGAAAAGAAGATAGAGACTTCGCCGACGATTCTCTCCGATGTCTTTTGCGGCCCAAGATTTCATCCAGATCTTGCACAAGATCCAGCTTGTTAAATATCACTACTAGAGGTAGCCGGTTGTGCGAATTGTTGAAGTCCATAATTTCCAATAATCTTTGCTTCGATAATTCCAACGTTAACGTATCGGAAAGATCAATCATATACACAATACAGCTAGCAGTATGCTTGAGTAAAGCATCTTTCCATAGGTGCTGGTTCTTTATCTGCCCTGAAAGATCATAGATTTTCAGAATAAGAGAAGGAAACTGGATGGACGATACCTTAGTTGATAGTGTAGGAACGGTATCATGGTCTATGCGACGGTTTGCGAGAGCAGATTTGAAGCTGGTTTTACCAGAATTCTTCAATCCTAATAGCAATATGTCAAGCTGTGGATATGACCTGAAATATCGAAATAAGAAAGACATCAAGTAGAGTAAGAGAGAAAGCACATAACAGCCTAATGTGATAGAATCTTAAGTATTAACTGAAAATAAAAATGTGGGCGTAATATGCCCTGATGTTTGGTATTAGAACCACTTTCAGCTTAATAAGTATTAAGTGCATGTCTAAGCTTCTTGCTCGGCTGTGCTACGACAATCATGTGTCGATTATGCAATTTTCAGATAATCATTATCTTCCTTCAAGGGTTGTGTTCTACATTATAGAGGACTTGACTTGTTCACCCGCAGTTTACTTTATTTTAATGACTCTAGTATCCACTATTTGGTTGAAATGTTGTTCTGAACACGTTGATGACCTATGATGCAGTCTTCAATTGGCAATAGGCATGTGCGGGGATATTCAAGAGCAGCAATGTCGTTGTGTATCGCTAATTCTGTTGTGTCCTTGATTTCTGCCGAACTTCAGCCATGTTTGATGTTGGTCGAAAAAAAGTGGAGATTAGAATCCATTATCTTTTCATATTTCTCTTTCACTGCATTGATTGGATGGAAAATATCATTAATCATGATCGATTGCCAAGAAACTGATTAAAACTGTAGAATTTTTGTGAATTAGCGGTGACCTAACTCTTTTATAATCCACACTTACCACATTATTGGTGGAACATATAGCAAGTGAAACTGGACCCTCACTAAGGTTGTTTTTGTTATACTATTCCTACTCTATCTCGATTACACTCATTCATTATTTAACTACCATCATTATTAGCTAATATCTATCTGCACCATGCATATAATTTGCTTCGATCTGGAATTGAGCATCTGCTTGTTCCGCTATGTTTCTCTAGAATCTACTTAGGAACTTCTTGAAGAAGCTCTTCCTTCTAGGTTTAACATCACTTGTACCAGAATCCGAAATAGTTGGACGCATGCCCGTACTTTTGGGAATTCCTAGAACACTGCCCGATCTGTTATTGGAATCTAGCGTGTCATCCGAGTTCCTGGCCACATCTGGCACACTGTAGTTTCTATCTTTGTACTTGGCATGGCTCAGGTCAAAAGTTAATGCAGAACGCCGAGGTTCAGCAGAAACTCCAGAGAACGAGCTAAACACCGGCTTCTTCGTATCTGAAATTACTATACCTGGGATTGCAAGCGATCTTGGCGAGGAAGCACTGCTTTTCGGTGAGATTGGTCTTTTGGTAGACTTTTTGTCGTCGTTGTCGTCATCAGAATCGAAAAGCATAGATTTTGGCTTACCATAGCCTGCATCTGGTGCACCTGTTAAAGTACGAACAAGCTTGGCCTTTTCACCTCCCTTCTTAGCCCATTCTGCCAACTGGATACCGTATTCATAAGCAGCATTGGAAACCACTCCAAGAAAATCTTTGTAAGAATCTTCGGTGATTGGCTCGTTTTCCATCTCGTCGAGAGCCTTGTAGATCTTGAGTTTGATAACTATTCCCAGTCGCTTGAGTTCGAAAGATGCATTGTTATTGCTTGCGCCTGCAATGTATGGTTCAATATCAGCTTCACTGTCACTCCCACTTTCGCTTTGACTTTCCATAGCGTCATAAGAGTCATAACTGGATGTAGATATTGAAGGAGATAACATGGCACCCATAGAAGTAGGTGACGAAATGGCAGGTGTGCCCACGGGGGAATTTTCTTCTGAATCTAGCAATTGGTCCACAGTGGAAGAATCTTCTGATTGCCTCATCTTAGCTGCGGCCGCTTTTCGACGATCTTTCTGGTCTCGTTCCTTTTTTGCCTCAAGAAATCCAGCAATCTCCTTCTTCATAACGTCGTCGTCAACCGCACTTTCCTCTATGTACACTCTTTGATCTGGAAGATCATAGAATCCAACATTTTCCAGCTTTCCGAGAGCTTCAGAGCAGTCCCCATCATCTGCAAGTGCCCTGAACTTGTCATCCAAGGCGACAAACAATTTATTCTCGAACAGATCCATGTTTCTGGATGGCACAATCACCACAGGTACCGGGAAGTTTTTGACAAGCCGGTCGGTAATTCGAGATGTCAACCAAGGCTTGGTGGAAGGTGCAGCCTTCGGTTTGGTGGAAGTGACTACCACAGAAGGAGTGTATAGCCGACACATATCCTTAAGCACATCCTTGGTGTCGCCCACGGCCAACTCGACGGTGACCTTCACGATACGATCAGGACTTAAGACGGCCATAACATACTTCATCAGATTGTCACACACCACTTTACAGTATTCAGGTGACTCTCTGATTCTGTATTCAGACATGAAGGAGACCCCCGAACCGGTAGACAGACGGCGCTGGATGGAGGTGCTCCAATTTGGTCGGATTGAAGCGATGATCACCAAAGTGTCACCGTCTTCCAGCAGCTGGTTGCAGCACCAGTCGAGCGCTGGCCATGTGTGCTTTCGGCCATTGACGTAGCACAGAATGGTACGGTCGGGAAGTTTGGCAAATCGGTTGGGTCTGAGACGCCCAGAATAGAGATCATCATATAGAGAGTGCTTTTTAGTTAAAGTACACGAATCGTGGGTGATGATCGGGGTTGTAGGGTACTCTTTACTGCCTGCACCAAGTAAGCCGCCGCCTCCTCTCGATGGAGACACCGAGCCGTCCCGAAAGCCCGTCGACTTCGGCGACAGGCTGCGCTCTCTGGAACTGTTGGGTGAGATCTCCCTGGAGAGGGGAGAGAAGTCCCTGTTCAGCGGCGAAGGAGACCGCCATCTTGCGGGACGGTTGAATCCAAACTCGTTGTCGCTGGCGAAGTCGTCGTCGGTCTGGCTGCCGACGTCGTCGGAGTACTGGATGTTGACAGTATCAAAGGAGACTCTAGTACGGAAGGGAGTGGCAGAGTAAGGCGGAGGAGGAGCAGACGACAGATGCGACGGTGTCTTCGACGAGCCGGTCTTTTTCCGGATCGATAGAGACGACTTGCGAGGCAGAACAGCCTCGTCACTTGGAACAGGCTGCTCTTTGGCAACAGACGTGTCTTCACTTGACTGTGACGTAAAAGTTCTTGGCGGTCCAGAACGCTCGTGCGACGACTCTGACCGCTGCTCGCCCTGCTGTTTGCCCTGCTTGTTCCCCCAGGCACTTCTGCTGCTGTCCCGTCTCGACATCCTCTCTTCACCGCTTTGCCAGTGCGCCTCTAGTTCTCCTCTCTCCTTCCTGGGCACAGGAGAAAGAATGGATCTCTGTGGAGAGTCCGAAGCTTCGAGTTTCTGGTACATCTGGTCCACCAACTGCTGGGGTCCGACTGGCCGGAGTTCTGGCGGCACCGTGACGTGCAGATGAACTGTTTCGTAGGCGGGACGACCGGCGGCGGTCTTTGTATTTTGATATCCTGTACGACCAGTGTGAGTGATGGAACGAGTCAACTTCTGGAAATCGGCGAAGTTGGCGGCCGCCGACGCAGCCAGCGACTCTGTCCGCACCTTAGACATGTGATTGAAGTAGTCGTCAAGGGAACTATCTCCTGCCATGACTGGATGTGGTGCAATTGTTGGAAGAAGAAAAACTGAAGGATATGGAGGAAAAGGCAGCAGCATGCGACAGAGAAAAGCGCGATAGAGACGCACCGGGGAGATGCCGGCTGCGCCATACACCGCGCCCACACCACCGGGCGGCTGCGCCACACGGGCTGCGGATCTCGGAGGTGGTGGGGAAATCCCGGTAAGACTTGGGAGATGCTGCCTGATAAATGTGGATACCGTATACTTCATGTAACCAAAAGGCCGAAATAATTGAATTGCAATTGCGAACCCTGTAGGTGAGTTTTGGGGTCTTCTTTTCTCTGTTCCCAGATATCAACCATACCTTGGCTGTCTTTGCTGCCACATTCTTGTCATCTACACAGCCTCAGATTCCGGCCCCCGCATCACGCAGTGGGGGTGCAGCCTGTGTGCGTATGGACTACGGACCAATTGCACTGCTAGAAGTGCACACGGCCATGGGAAGCCGGCTACATGCAACAGCCAGCACTGAAGAAACCAATATGGAGTACAAATAAACAGCATACCGGCCTGCCATCAGCTTGTGGGGGCAGAGCTGAGATCTCAGATGGCATCCAGAACTCAATTGTCATTGCTAGCTAGCGCTCAGCGCTTAACTGTGTTAGGCAACTTGAAACTTAGTAGTGAAAAGTTTGCTGGGCTGGCCATAAGAGCCCTGAACCTATCCCTGTAGCTTGTACCTGTAGAATTTCTGAATTAGGGCCTTCTGCATGGAAAAAGCAGGGGCCAGAACTTTGCATTTGAAGTGTGTTTCTTATTAGACCTATTTCTTGGCCATGCTACCAATAATTAAACACAGGCTAGCACACGCTGCTCCAAAGGAAGGTGATCATGCCAAATGTAAGGTTTAGTCCCAATATCTCTTACCGCCACAAGAAATTTTACCTTATAGTCACACTGTATACATACCTGCATACCAAGTATGGCTCTACTTCAGACTAGGTATTTGCACTGTGACTGGTGATGGTTACACCACACATTCAGGGTATGTATGCACTTCCTAGAAACAAAACATCATTGATCTTAAAAAGCACAAAAAGTGAAACGTCAGTATTATACATATCAGACCGGTTTTGCACTTGGGAATAAGTTTTGCTTAGATTTCTTAGGCCATTTGGGTCCCCTTGATGGAGTTACGCTGCAAAAAAGAAAGTGCAACTCTTCCATTTATCTACAACAAGCTATCCGTAAAGCTACGGCATTATTACTTAGAAAATACAAAATTCATCAGCGCATCGTTTTATAATTCCCATTCGTCAGCTATTGGCACAGTCTTCCAGAAATCGACGGGGAGTGCACAAAATGACTGCAGCAACCAAGACGTACAAAAAGTCCAATTCGCTATGCACAAGTAGCTCCCACTTCTCTCGCCAACAATAAATGATATCTACTAACCTTGGCTGTTGACAGCCAATTCCATAATTAATCTGGTACTCAAGTGAAGGAACGGGTATGCACTAAAGGACGAAACCTCATCTTCATCCTTGCTTTCTTCTCTCTTGGACTCCCATCCATCAAACTTGAAGTCAACCAGATAATTATTAGGCTCTAACTGGAACAATTGGATCTGCATTTTCATCATATCAGGAGACTCTTGACTGTCCTCATTTGGCTGATACTTCCACCTGACCTTTATTGTCCACAACTCTTCCTCTGTTGGCCTCTGCCATTCTGCACCTAAATTTTTCAATGCTCTGTATATTTCTCCCATAACATCTAAGGGATATGATCTGGAACGGATTCCGAAATGCCAACGCGTCCTAGACTTCTTGTTGCTGATTGGCTGTATGGAAGATAGCTCTGGGTGAGACTGTAGCATAAATGCACGATGAATCTGTGGTAGAGACGAAGGAAGAACAGCAATGGTTGACTGAGGAGTGTAGGCACCCACAGAGCTCTCCTGTCCAGAATACGTCAAACCGGTAGGAGTTCTCCAGTCGCTGTCATGGGATGGCGACATATCCTTTTCTGCAGACTGCCTTTTGATGTCATCAACCAACACCCTGTTGTTGCGCATGAGCTCATAACTGTCCAAAATCTCACTTGTTTCTGGCATACGTCCAACTTTAATTGCATCCACGATTTCTTGCTTGCTGAAACCCATGGCAATGGAAAGCGCAGTGACCACATCGTCGTCGATATCCTCCACAGAGAGGGCCTTCTCGGATGTGTCATCTTTCAGCTTCAAGTAGTCAGGGAAGCCGACTTTAAACCACTCATCCTGCATGATTTCCTTGATGGTGATCCGATTCAAAGGGTTGACCACAAGCATTCTGGTTAGCAAGTTCTTGGCGCCAGGCGAAAGGTCGTGGGGAATCGTGTACACACCGTTACTGATCTTCTTGAAGAGAACTGGAATCAACTCGTCGTCGAACGGAAGACGGCCACAGAGCATCACATAGAGGATGACACCACAAGACCAGACGTCCACCTCTGGTCCGGCATATAGTTTACCAGAGATAACTTCAGGTGCAGCATAATTGGGCGAGCCGCAACTGGTCTTGAGGAAGTTACCATCGCTCATGATGTTGCTGAGACCAAAATCGGCGATCTTGATGTTCAACTGGTCATCTAGAAGCAAGTTTTCGGGCTTCAAATCACGGTGGACGATCTTATGGCGGTGGCAATAGTCCACGGCCGCTATGATCTGCTGGAAAAACCGGCGGGCCTCATCGTCGCTCATTCTGCCGTGCTGTACAATGTACTCAAACAACTCCTTGCTGGCATACTCAATCACCATGATGATTTCGTCCTTACTCTTGATCACGTCATAGAGCTTGATGATATGTGGATGGTTAAGCAACCGGAGGTACGCTATCTCCCTCTCGACTCGTCCCTGCATGTCCGACTTGGCGAGCGTTTTTCTGTTGATGATCTTCAGCGCCACCCGCTGGCCCGTGCCCGTATGGTAGGCCAACTTCACTTTACCAAACGAACCTTCGCCTAGCGTCTTGACGATCTGATACTTGCCGATTCGGTTGGAATGAGGCTGCTGTGACACCTCATGGTGATGGTGATGGTGATGGTGATGATGCTCTGTACCGGGCTCACCTTCTGTAACTTGAGACATTGTGTTTGTGAAAGGTGAAGAGGAAGAGACACTGTATGGAAATTGGATGAGATGATGTGAGACAGCAAGCGCGCACTGCCCGGAACTTCAGGAAAGCTAGCAGCCGTATCAAGTAGGTTTAGGAGCAGAGGGAAAGCGGAGAAGCGGGTACAAAGTCAGGGATGATGCCGAGGGAGACAACAACAACAAGACAAAAAGAAGCAAAACAATTACTGAGACTAATTAGGACTGTAAATAAATCTGACAAAAGCGATGTGGTGACCAGAAGAGCTAGGAAGGTGATAGAGAGTGAGAGTGAGAGTGAGAGTTGTGTTGTAGCAGTGCTTGTATGTAAAGACGAGGCGCAGACTGCAGTGGGAATGTGATTAAGATGGAACTCATGTATAATGAACAATTCGTCAAAAAAAAAAAAAAGAATTTCCCTGCAGCGTACCCAGGAGTTCCAGAGAGACAACGGTGATCTGGCGCTTAATGGCGGGTGGCTCGGCGCTAAGCAAAAAAATGCAAACGAACAAAGACAGCACAGGAGATCACATGGTATGAAAGGTACAACAAGCATGTGAAAAAAAGCTACCCTAGAGAGTTGTCGGAGCCACTATAACTGCCTGCCTGAAACCGAGTTACTAGAGTCGGAAAGCCGACATGTCCATGCATGCCAGTAGGTATTGATCGGAGTTGGAGAAATGTCGTAACGGTGATACGCAGCCTACACCACAAGGGCGCAAGAGGAAGTGATGAAACATTTCCGGTGTTTGATTGACGACTACGGACATTTTCTCTCTGAGAACTCTAACAACGGTAAACACAAACCCCGCAGTGGATTCGAAAAAGCCTGATTGAGCTTTTTGGACACATCTTAGCACATATTAAGCTACTTGAAAACCAGCAATTAAATGCCGACGAAGTCAAGAACGCTTCTACAAACTGAACGCATAACTTTAATGTAACTCTATTGCTCATTACAATATTAACCCGCTTGCACTCCTATAAAATCAATTAAGCTACACACATTACCTCGTTCTGATGATACCTGCGGCCATCAAAATCTGGATCTTCTTGAACACCTCTGGGTTCTTCATATGCTCCATCAACGCAGCTGGATTGTTCTGTGCTTGCTGCAAAATTGTCATCATCACTGGATCCGACATAATTTCTACCACCTCTGGGTCCTTTTGCACTCTGGCCATAGTTTCTTGTTGTGTCTCACCGTCAAGTGGTGCAAATCTTTGGCTTAAAGCCCTCTGCGAAATTTGGTCAATTTCTCTCACTGTTGGGGTGTTTGGTCCGTTGTTCTTAACTTCAACCTTTCTGGCTGCATCCAACGTGTCCGTACATGCCTTGAACTCCTTCATTGTCAACTCGGCGGTAGCCTTTCTTATGTAGGCCCTCATAAAGTTTGGATCTAGCTTGATGGCCTTCTCACAATCTCTGATGGCGTCTGGCAACGACATCAACTTGACTAGAGCTGCAGCTCTGTTGGAATATCCTCTGGCATCAGATGGGTCTCTCTTGATCATTTCTGTGTATTCCTTCACAGCACCAGGCCAATCTCCCTTCTTGAACAAATCTTTACCACGGAGTCTGGCTTCCTCGGCCTTGTCCTTATCAATGTATGCCTCCTCTTCTCTTTTCTTAATTTCCTTCTCAATAGATCTCAGCTTATTCAAAGTGTCAGCAGTTCTATGTTCTGTAAGCGACTTCTCGTAATACTCTGCAGCCTTACTCAACTCATCCTTCTTCACATAGCAGTTACCAATTCTGGCATACGACTTGGCAATCAAAGTGTAGTCGGCATGGACAGAACGTCCCTCTTCGACGGCCTCAAGACATGTCCTAATGGCGGTATCATAGTCAGCCTTTTCGAACTCGGCAGCAGCACGGTTGTTTAAGAAACGGATGTCCTTATGAGTTTCCCAGGCCTTATTGTATAGCTCAATGGCTTCATCGAACTTATGCTGCTTGTACAATGCGTTACCTTGGGCCTTGTACTCGTTAGCCTTTGCCTCTTCGGTTTGCTCCTTCGACTCCTGTGGTTCCGGCTTTGACTCCTCCTTAGGCTTCTTCTGTTCCGGTTCCTTTGGTTCTTTTGGCTCCTCTGGCTGTCCCTGACTCGAAGCGGCGGCGGCGGCGGCCGGTTCCGAGGCAGGAGTGCCAGCAGGCTCGGTAGGTGCTCCACCGGGAGCAGCTCTCAAGTCGATGCCCAAGATGGTGGCAACCACTTGCATCAATCTAGGGTCAGTGAACATGTCCTGCGACACCGACGAAGGATTCGTCTGCAACTTTCTGACCTTCTCCACAAGAGCAGGATCCTTCATGTACTCTGCGGTCTTTGGGTTCTGCTTCAACTTCTCGATGAGCTGGGGATCGCTGAAGATCTTGCCCATTCCCATGTCCGGGGTCGGACCGGCCTCTCTCTGCTTGATAGCTTCCAGCTCCGACTTGGCGGTCTGGTTGTTTGGATCGAGTTCTAGCGCCTTTTCGTACGCCTTCTTGGCGTCGTCGAGGTTGTCAAGGCCAAACTGGGCGGTGCCTAGACGGTTGTAGCCCTTTGGCCAGGTGGGATTGATGCGGATGCATTCCTGAGCGTCCTTGAGGGCGTCGTCGTACTTGTGAAGACTGGCGTAACATGCAGATCTGTTGGAGTAAAGAACATGACTAGGGTTGCCATTGGAAGCTTCGATTGCCTTGGTGAAGAAATCAACGGCCTCGTCGAATCTGTGGGCCTTGAATGCCTCGTTACCTTGTGCTTTTAGTTGGTCAGACATTATCTTATCTGGACTATTTATATATAAGAATAAAGTATGGCAAAAAAAAAAAGAGAAAGGGAAACAAGAAAAATGTAAAGTCATCGCACCGTCGGAAGTGAGTGCAGATATATATGTGGCGCGATGAATATTCTAGAATGTGAGGGTGAGTATGGGAGGTAGCAAGTAGTAGGTGTAGGTGTAAGTGTAAGTTTAAGTGGTAAGTGTAAGTAGTAAGTGGTAAGTGTAAGTAGTAAGTGAGTAGGGGAGGTAGCAAGTAGCAAGTAGTAAGTGAGTAGGGGAGATAGCAAGTAGCAAGTAGTAAGTGAGTAGGGGAGGTAGCAAGTAGCAAGTAGTAAGTGAGTAGGGGAGATAGCAAGTAGCAAGTAGTAAGTGAGTAGGGGAGGTAGCAAGTAGCAAGTAGTAAGTGAGTAGGGGAGGTAGCAAGTAGTAAGTAGTAACTAGTAGTGGTAACTAGTAGAACATAATAGGCACAACCTCCAGGCATTGATACTAATCAGTAATCTGTGGTAATAGGTAATAGAGAGCCATTAGGAGGTGGTAATTTTTGACCACCGGGTAGTCGGCAAAAAGTAATGAGTAGTAACTGGGGAGTAGCAAAGAGATAGCAGGTGCTGAAGAGTAAATGACATATAGTAAGCAACGAAGAGCTGGCAATGAGTAGAAAGCGACAAAAATCTGGTAGCTACTGGAAAGCAATTGGTATTCAGTATCAGATATTCAGTAGCAGATATTCAGTAGCAGATAGCAAGCAGCTGTTACTAAAAGCTTAGCTAGATATCTGAGAACAAATATCTTGCAAATTATTCCTGAATACAGAATGATTCCTTTCGATCTCCTGTCCGTAATATCAGCCCAGTCGACTTTTTGCTATGAATTCAGGAAACACTACCTGAATAGAGACTCATGAATACCAATGTCTGAAACTTACACGTTCATATACAGTAGATACTGTCAAAAAGCATTTCATCATAATCATGTTTCCTAGTGACCGACGATGAATTTTGCATAGACATCAAAACCGCTACAACCACGCTTTTCTAGACAGGTTTATCTTTTCTTTGGATTCCAAATTTCCTGCAATTATTGATTTCAAACATGCAAGATGTTCTACCAGAATGTGATCCTCAAACTGCCAGTACATGCCACTTACTGCCGGCTGTTCGTTGCAACTCCAAACATCTGAAACCACCAGCCCCAAGACAAAATTACTATGATGATAATATAACTAACTTACACGGTACCATATTATTTGTTTCCTTGAAACAATCAACCAATTCCACTATATCTTTCACTACTCCAACCAGGTTTTTCCGGGCTATATATACATCAACCTAGCCTATAAAATACATCCTCAAACTCGCATGAATCAGTTTTTCAAACCTTGAAAAGGGTCCAACACGAGCTGAGATTATAAGATACATGATTGGGCATATCTACAGTCACTCGAGTACAACTCGGCTGCCTATTTTATTTTTTGCTTCTTTATATCTCCTTCGGACTTAGCTCTCTCCGCCGCGAGAAATTTTTCACTTGAAAATTTCTGGATCTCTACCCAAATCTCTTGAAGATCTCTATACAGATCTCTATACAGATCTGACCTTACTGCCAATGTCTTTTGAAAATTCAACGGAATCCTTCAAAAAGTGGGTCAAGCAAAACTTTACTTTTGTATCTCCAAAATTTGATATCGCCGATCTACGGAACAAAAACGAAGGTCGTGGTATCGTTGCTAACGCTGATATCGAGGAAGGAGAAACATTATTTGAACTTTCCAGGGAAACTATTATTAATGTTGAAACATCCACTTTAGCAAATAAAAGTGAAAACAATAAACAAATCTTAATCAGACTAACTCAATGGGAGGCTTTGATTTTGTGTCTGGCATACGAGATGATGCAGGACAAATCGAAATGGAAACCTTACTTTGACATTCTTCCCAAGAAATTCAACACTTTGATGTTCTGGAGTGAAGAAGAACTACAGCACCTAAAGCCTTCCTTAGTTTTGCAGAGGATAGGAAAGACTGAAGCTAAGAGTATGTATAACAAATTGGTTCCAGACTATTGCAACAGACTAGAAGTTCCCGAGCTTGCAGACTTCATGACTCTGGAGACATTTCATGTCATTGCCAGTTTGATCATGGCATATTCGTTTGATGTGGAACATCCTGAAGAGGTGGAGAAGGATGAGAAGGAGGCGGAAGAGGAGGAGAAAAACGAAGAAGGAGTTGAAGAGAAGGAAGACGCAGAGGAGAAGAAGGAAGTGGAGGACGAAGTCAAAGAAACTCTTGACGAAGTGTCAGAAGACGAATCAGATGAAGATATCGAACAGGATGAAGTCAAATATGACAGATATCTTAAGTCAATGGTTCCGCTTGCTGATACTCTCAACTCAGATACCAAACTTTGGAATGCTTCTCTAACGTACGAACATTCAACGCTTGTCATGAAAGCCAGAAAAGCTATCAAGAAAGGAGAACAAATCTACAACCTTTATGGAGAAATGCCTAACTCAGAAATATTAAGAAAGTATGGCTATGTGGAAGTTCCGTCCTCAAAGTTCGAATTTGCAGAAATTCCTTACGAGACTATCGTTTGTTTCTACAAAAAAGCTTTCAACAAAGTTGTAGAGAGCTCCGATAAACTCGTTGATCACATTTTTGAGCTTATTGCCGATTCTGAGTATTTAGATGAGACATTAGAAGACTCAGATGGAGGAATTATATTAGAGAGATACGAGGTATTTGCATCATCTGAGCTGTTGCCGGAATTCGTGCTTTTACTTCTGATAGTCTCTACAATTTTGCAATCCTTCAAATCAGACCTCAGATGGTTCAAGAGATCTGTGAGAGCAGCCAACAGGAATTCATTCTCTGCTGACCTTGACGTGTTTATAAACAGGTGCATATCGAAATGTTACCAATTATTGGAAGAGAATTCCATTGTAACGGAGTCATTGGAGCAGAACTTGAAGGCAATTATTAACGAAAGACTGGATGAGTATCCAGATGCTAAGATTTTGCCATTAGGGCAACCATTGACTCGTCAAGATATGGCTCAGATAGTGTTGGCAAACGAAGTTATATGCTTAAAGAATGTCAGAGATCATTTTCCAGCGGAAAGGGAAGACGGAACCCCTAGGTTGAAAGTGATTTCAGATGAAAAATTTTTGCGAAACGTTCTGAAGCATAGACTGGAAAAACATAAGAGAAGAAAGTTGAACTAAAAAGACCCATTGTATTCATAAGTTAAAATCTAATTGGGAAGAATGAAAGATAGAAGAGATGCCGAACAGCTTATCAGGATACTATTTTGCTCTGGTCCACATTAACAGATAGACAATCCCTCAGAATATGCCAAACAATACCTACTTACAACCCAGCTGTATTTCTGATTTTTTCCATCCACTCATTACTCTTTTCTATATACGCACATTAATTAATTTTTATTAGATATGTTTAAATACATAACTGACTCCATCTATTTAACATCGGACGTAGAGTTACTATTTTGCGTCTCTGTAGACTGCATGGAGCTTGAGTCTGCATTAACAACATGGAGCCCGGTAGGTTGATCCCATAACCAATCATTATCACGGGCAGTTTCTTGGTCAACGGAAGTATCATTCGATGACAACGTAGAAGACTCCTTAGTTGCCACAGAAGCTCTTAGTGTTGTCTGCTCGGTATTGTTATTACGTAGAGGATATGCCCTAGCCACCTCAAACGTGTGAACTTGAGGAGAAGCAGCCTTCTTCCTCATTCTAAATGAACGGAAAAATTTATTTTTGAATCGAGACGGCACGTTATCTTTAGCAACATTTGCGGAATTGGCAACCTGAAGCTTACGGTCTCTTTCTTCCCACATCTGTTGAACCTCTGGGTCGAATTTTCTGTGAAAAAAGGCATCGATCTGCCGTGTGGCGAAATACTCCATACACTTCTCCGAGTCCGCAGCACCCAAATCCGTTTCTCCTGCGGGTATTTTCTGAGAAGCAGCTCCAGAGTTGGAGATATCATCTGATAACGAAGGCGTCGATAGCATATCGTTGTCCAATGGAAGCTCGATTTGATCACCATTCTCTAGATAATCGGGAATATCTGTACCTTTTTCTCCTCTTCTGAAATTAATGTATAGTCGGATGCACCGATATATGTTAACCAAGGTCGGCACCAAAAAGAGGAAGAAAAGAACTAATATATGGAAAATCGAAATTGCCCAAACGAAGCGAGTACGTGTCTTCTCGCTTGTGTTCAATTTGAAAATGAATGGAATGTGAAGCAATGAAACAACGAGCATCACGACATATTCAGCGATTCTATTTCTGTTCATTCTTGTTTTAGAATAGTAAGGTTTGTAAAGAAGAAGTAGCACAATATAAGCAAATCTGCTTAAAATTATGAGGATAAGCTGACTGATGCCACTTACCTGTAAGCATCCAACAGATATGCTGAATATGAGTATTTCTAGCTGGTCAATCGCACAGAACCAGACACGTGAGGTTTCGAATGGCGTGTAAAAAAGTTGCCAGATGAGGATAACCTTCATGGATCCATATAATAAGGCATGATTTTTTCTATAAATGATGTACTTTAGCAAGAAATAACAGGTGAGACCAAGATAAATGAAAATAGCGACGGAACAGGTCGCAATAGACCAGACCGCCGTAGGAACGGCAGGTCCTCCATATGGGTTAGTGGTGGATGTTGAAATAGTGTACATGGAATGAACCATGAGCGGTATGGCTGCGGCTTTCAAAAATAGCAAGAGAACAGATCCCAAAGTGTAATAGAGAGAATTTCTGGTGAATTTGTATGCGGAATTGCGGATTTTTTGGAGGAAGATCATTGTTGCAAAGAAAAGGTTGTGGAAACCACAGTAGCTAACGACAAATATGGTGAAGTCGATAAGCATCCATTTCCATTGATAACCTGACTGAGGGGTGCCAGAGCCATTTATGAGGGCCTTAAGACCGCCAGTGTATATGGTCTGATAAACATTTCCGACAGAAGTGGCGGAAATTCCATCAACTTTGTATAAGGCGATCCAACGCATAGTGGTAACAAGAGGAGTGAAAAATCCTGGAAAATGAAGGTTGAGAGCTGCCATGAAGAACATGAAGTGCGCATAATGAAGGTAATCCACCAGAGATGGAGATAGCTGATTCAATAACGGAGCATTACAAATAGCGGATGCAGACATAAGGAAGATGTCTTTGGAGTCCTGATATGGTGACAAGACTGTGTTAAGTAGACCATTGAGGAAGACCAAACCAAACAAGATACCCAAAAAGGCGCTGATAAGTCGTGGAATACGCTCATCCTGGACGGTGGAGACGTAGGAGCTTGAGCATCCGATGATGGTTGAATTTTCGTCCGGGGCGACAAATGAAATACGAACGAGAAAACTACCGAAAGGCGACCTATGCCCAACCTTTGCCGCCAAATTAAGGGTAATCTCATTATTCTTCATGATAGGACAAGAGTGAGTAGTGTTGGAGGCAGACTTAGGGGGGATGGTTCCGGTAGGCAGCACTGTATTTGTTATCGTTTGAACGGTATCACCAGACTGGCTAAACACAAAGGTCAGCGTGGTAGTAACTTCGTCCACTGTAATGGTTCCTCCATTCAACCCGGCCTCTGCCATGGCGGCGGAATAGGCCTCACCTCCTTGGTTCTGTGTTAGCAAGTTATTTTCGGACAAGAACTGCTGGTAGCTCTGCTGATAATCCTGCTGTTGCTGCTGCTGTTGCTGCTGCTGTTGCTGCTGCTGGTCGTTGGTGTATGAATAGGGGGTGGGGGTGTAGAAGTGGACTGAGGTAGAATAGTCTTGGATGATGCTGGTGGTGACGTTAGGAGAATACTGGACATCGTACCGCTTGTATAGAGTGGCGGGAGGCGTATAGAATCCGTCCCTCTTCTGAATACCAATAGGCAAGAAGTCAGGCTCGCCACTGCTGTTTCTAGAGATGACGCTGGCGGTTGGGAAGGTGTAGTTGTGGCCAGAGGCGCTGACGTTAGCGGCTGTAACAGAGGAGTTGGAATCGATCCCGGTAAACACACCCTTGGGGATGACGTAGTTGGTGGAGTGGTCGACCTTGACGACGTCGCAGAGAGAATAGTACTCGTCCTTGATGACCTCGTCGACGTACTGGAGCACAAAGTGCACTCTGGTGGTCTTACCGTCACTCTGGTTATACACCGGTATGTCCGTTAATGCAAACCCCCGGAACTGGAAGTACATGATGCCCGCATTGTCGTCGTAGGATGCATTGGTGAGGAAGTTGGAGAAGCCGCCGAACTCGGTGGACACGTTGGAGGGACACGAGTAGGACTTAACGAATGCACATAAGCAAGGGTCAGACAGAAAAGAGATGAAGAGATATATCCAGAGCCAGAGGCATGTATGGATAAACATCTTCTTCAAGTTTTCCAGACGTCAGATCCTGGAACACGTAGATATATCGTTGCAGATGAACTTTTGTCACTATAAAGAAGAGAGAGTAAAGAGAAGAGTGAAAATTGTTGCAACAAAAATATTTAAAGGAGATCGCGGAATGTGAATCGAGAGGAGAATGGGGCGCAGTTGGCATTGTGTCATAGAGGTTAAATTAGGATGGAGGAGAATAAATCAAGGCGAAGGCAAAGGGAAGGGGATAGATGAGGTAGATGAAAAGAACATAGATATAAGAGCTGAAGTAAAGGGAGAAAAGTGTCTGTGAGAGGCGATCGAGAGCAAATGACACGGTAGTGAGATGAGAGCTTGGCCACAGTTGCTGTGGTAGTAGTAGAACCGGCGTGGCGCGGGTAGAAGTAGGGGAGGGGAGGAGAGGAGAGTAAGAAAGGTTTATGAAAGGTGTGAGGGAAGAGTAAGAAGGGTGTAAGAAAGGTGTAAGAAAAAAGTAAGAAAGGTGTAAGAAAAGAGTAAGAAAAGAGTAAGGGGAGAGTAAGGGGAGAGTAAGGGAAGAGTTAGCAAAGAGTAAGAAAAGTGTAAGAAAAGATTTAGCAAAGAGTAAGGGAAGAGTAAGAAGAGAGTAAAAAAAGACTAAGCAAAGACTAAGCAAAGAGTAAGAACACTAAAGCTGCAACCTTGAATAGGTTTTCCATTCAACCGACAAATCTTCTTTGGTAGATATTGAAAACTAGGTAACAGACCGTCACCACCAGAGCAAGAAACCAAAAATTGCTTCTTATTTAGAGCACATCCAGATAAAGCTCCCTACTTATGTTGTAGCCTCATAGCTATACTTTATTTAGCTGCCTCACCAGCCTGCACTACCTTCTTTTTTTATCTAAAGACATGTCTCCTTTGTTAAATCTTCTGTAGCTTTAGGTGTCCAGTTTTTTGACTCATTCCTGGCTCCTACCCTCTTAGTAGACGGAATTACTCCATGATACTGGTGCTTATGAAACTACTTATGAAACTGCACTCTCGAATTGACCAGAGATACTCCAGACAACCCCATTGACTCTACATCCACAGCTCTACATATCATCTTCTTTAACTCTTGCTACACTCACTTCACTACGACTCACTAGTTCATGTCTTGTATTAGTCTGATACAGAATAAGTATATTGGATAGATAGAAAAGAGAGACCTCACTTCATGCAACGTTGGCCATGAAGTACTCAAACAATGAGAAGAAGATGGCCGTCGTTAAGATACTTCTAGTAATGGAAGGTCCCAAACCTTTGTACATTTCTCTAGTAGGCATCCGAATTTTATTCGGAATAATGTTCTTTCTTGGTAGACCCGATTTGACTCGGATGATATTACTTAAAACATCTCTCTGGTATCTGGACTTCACGGTATCAATAGGAAAAACGGTTATCCAGCTGATACATCCGGCTATGGCTCCGGAAATAGGAACAGATATGATGTTAAGCTTGGCCCTTGTCTGCTCATCGAGAAACATCAATCCATGATTGTTTTCATACTGCAGCAAGAGTTTGACCGTCTCGTAGATACCATAGTACAAACCAGACGAAACGGAGTCCCTCACAATATGGTAGCTATATCCAGAATAGAGACCCACCAGTCCATCACTTTTGATGATACTCGAAGCAACTTCCACTAGCTTGGTAGGAAGTCTTTCCTTTCCCATATTCGTTGCAGAATCTTTGTTCACGAGGATGATAATCTGCTGAAATATCTTGGTCAACTCGAATGGACAAGCAAAAGCAGACACACAGGCACCCGCTATCGTTCCAGAAGCAAATGACACCGGAATATTATTTATAACTCTGTCTAACTGTGCAGTCTGCGGGTTGTTTCTTCGGATTATCGGCTGACTGCCCCAGACAGGTTCCATGAAATCGGATATTATGGGCTTAGCGCCGGTGAATATGGAGACACCAATCGACCTTGACAATGCCGTCGATACAAGTGGTGCAACAATACCTCTGAACAATCCCCCAACTCCCTCGGATTTTACCGTATAGCTAAGACAGTGGAATGCATTACTGAAGTTGTGCGTCTGCATTCTTGTCTTGATCGAATCCAACGGAAAGCCTACCGTAGTAGAAACCATCGACGATAAGTACGACAATATCGGCACTTTGTAGGGCTCCATATACAACGGCATGGTGAACACCGGGTTTTCATAGTGAATAGTCCCCGTGATGGCCGGAATGCTATTGTTTTCCTTCATTCGAAAGACAGAACAAGTGAAATTAAAATGCAGCGGAGTGTATCGAAGGTCTAACCTGTAGTCCTAGCTCTACCTGCAAATGAAAAGCCTGCCGACGTAAAAGTCTGTTGCGGAATCCGCAGGAAAAATCAGTATTTTTATCGGCGCTTGACTATTACTCTCAAGGGTCTGTCTGCGGTCTCGGGTTGACGGCCGAATTTGGTTCTTTTAGGTCCAGTGACTGCCGGCTGCCAATACAATGCGTGATTTCTGAGCCGGATGCTCCGAGTCTATGAAAGATAATGATGCTACTTTCCCGAGATGGGTTTCGGATACCCGTTTGCAGAATTACTTGACTACAGCGCAGTTTGTTGATGTCATATCGTTTCGTATCGTATTATAGTAATTACATATAGAATATATAATTTTTCATTTTCCATGTCGCATCTCTCCACAGAAACCCCGATACGGAAATTTTCTGGAAAATTTCCACCGCGCAAAATGAGTAATAGTTAGATGGAAAATTTAGTGATTCCACGGGTTTCTTTTCACCGTATTTACACGATGTTGTGCTTCTTCTGGACAAAGTCAAGAGACTTGACCATGGCATCGACGATCAGATCTGCTTCCTTCTTGGTGATGATGTAGGCTGGGGCGACAGAGATGTGATCACCGATTCCAACCATTTCACCATCAACTAGTTTACCACCAATGGTACCTTGTAGGGGCATTGTAGTGATTCCGTTCTCCAAGGCCTTGTCTGCCACTTCCTGGGAGATATTCCATTGGTATGGGAATGGCTCTTTGGTCTTTGGATCACAAAGCTCAAGAGAGAAGAACAATGGCAGACCACGGATATCACCCACGATCTTGGAATCCTTGGTCTTTTCTTTCATCTGGTCCATCATGTACTGGCCGACCTTTGCACCCTTGCTGATCAAGTCTTCCTCGAAAAGCTTCTTTTGGACAGCCAAACCAACCTTGCAGTTGAACTCATGGCAATGGTAAGTCTGGGCACCATTTATATGGTTAGTTCCCTTGACAATGGCATCCTTAATCTTTGGTGAGACTAAAATTCCAGCCAATGTGACGTAACCAGAACCGATAGTCTTACCAATAGTCATTAAATCTGGACCGTTACCGCTTGGCATGAACTGGGAGTAGGTAGTGTAGACGCCAGCTCTACCCAAACCACACATAACCTCATCCAACATGAACAGAGCACCGTACTTGTGAGCAATCTCACGAGCACCATCTAAGTAGCCTTTGGTTGGGAGAGGAGTACCAAAGGAGGAACCACCAACAGTCTCGAAGATGACAGCAGCAACGGTGCTTGGGTCATTATCGATGAAGGTCTGCTCCAACTCGTCAAGTAGTTGCTTGGTGTAATCTTCTTCAGTCATACCATCCTTGATACCCCTGTAAGCGTAACATGGTGAGACCTTTGGAGTCTGGTCATCGCTAAGAAGAATATCCTTGAACTCGGCTTTTCTGATACCATCACCGATGGATAAAGCCCCAATGGTGAAGCCATGGTATGCATTTCTTCTAGAAATGAACTTGTATCTCTTGGTATCTCCGATCTCGTTGTAGTACTGCTTGATAATCTTCATGGCATTCTCATTGGCCTCAGATCCGGAACCAACCCATAAGGCAGATGAGAAATGACCCTTTGGACAATGGTCGATAACAAACTTGGATAAATCCTCGGCAGCATAGTTGGAGAAATAGATACCAAATGAGTAAAAAGAGTTCTTGGCAGCTTCTCCCATGTAGGTAGTGATGTCCTTGTCTTTATGGCCAAGAGAACCAACGGCAGCACCAGTCATAGCATCGATGACAGTCTTCTGATTTTTGGTCTCTGGGTCTTCATAGGTGACGTACATACCATCAGCACTGACCAACATTGGAGCACGATCTGAGACGACTCTCTGGAAAACATACGATTGTTCGCCCGACATGATTAATTAATTATATTAAGGTTCTATTCTTTTAAGTGATGAGAAAGTTCAGCACAATTACAGTCCAATTTCCCCAAACGAAAGATAGATCTTTACATCGTTATTTATACCTGAAGGGTATAAAGGCCAACCGATGACATTACTTGTCTAGGAAGCTCGATCAAGCGCAATCTCTAGATACTCTTAAATTGACAATGTCCTTGATGAGCTGATATTTTTAGGCACAGCCCGAAATATACCCTAGCACTCGCATCCGATTTCTATATCGGGAAGCTGCTAGCGCACCGGCCCTGCAGTCTCACATTTCGATATCGTGAAATGTCAAAAGATCACAAATGCGAATACCGTTGACATTAACGTCCTCAACGGGGTCA
The DNA here is from genome assembly GCA_030565225.1 of Allodekkera sacchari. Classification (NCBI taxonomy): domain Eukaryota; kingdom Fungi; phylum Ascomycota; class Pichiomycetes; order Pichiales; family Pichiaceae; genus Allodekkera; species Allodekkera sacchari. The sequence goes on from JAJMBG010000062.1 coordinate 74,341, forward strand.
GCAGTTGTCGGCTGCGATTCCTCTTTTGAGCCCACGAGCAATAATCCCTTTGAGCGGATCGACTTGGCCACTTCAGGACTAATCTTAAGAATCTCGCACGGAACACTGATTCCCAACAGGTTGTTCGAGCTAGCGAAGTTAGTTGCCAATTTGATCGACCTTGAAAGCTTGTCTTGGTAGTCCAGACTGTCAATAAATTCGGATGAGTCCTTATTGATCGAATCGATATTATCTATAATCAACTTGTTACTTCCCACATTTTTCTTCTCATCATCATCCTCTTCGATTCTGAGATTCTGAAGATTCTTGATAGTTGGGGTCCGTTTCACAAAACCGTTGGCTGTACACTCATAGAAACGATCCTTAAATTTCACTCCGTTCAAGTTGTAGAAAACAGGATAGTTCGGTTGCTTCCAATTTAGGATTGTGCAAACAGTAGAATTATCTGATGAGAGAATTAACGAGCGGCTTTTCCCGTTATTGTTCGTAGCCCGAAGTTTCCGCACGTGTGTGAAGACATCTGTCAAAATTAGGTCTATGAAATTATTCAAACAGTTGTCAGTGATTGCCTTTAAGTGGACCTCTTGCCGACATTTATTGACGAGCTCATTCGCACTGACAGAGCTGAATAGCTTCATATCATAGTATTCCAACTCGTATAGAGATGGGTAGAAGATCTCCAAATTTAAAGAGATTTCCGGATCAAGAAGGTCGAGCAACTGATTGAGAGGAATGTACATCCCTGACAGCAGCTTGGAGAATTGTGAAATGTCCGATTTGTGCAAGGTTTTCAACCTTTCACAGAGATCTTCGTAAGTCTGCTCATCGGAATACACCAACTTCTTCAATTGGTCGAACCGGAAGCAGCATAGAGGTAGCTTCACCCCTGGAGCCAATTCTATCATGTAGCCTGGACAAACCAAGGGTGTTCCATCGTTGAGGATGTAGATATGTATCCTATGATAAATTCCCCTCAAAGAAGATGCGGTAACAAAAGTGCCATCTTCTTTCACCTTCTTTTCACGTTCCTCAGCTGACGATGACTTCCAATATGTGTCGTACATTGATATTTCTAATGGTTTTCCACTATAAGGATAGACAATCTCATAGTTAAATTTCAAAAAGCCTATGTTTCTCATACGCACATCAATTAATGGAATTTCCAGATCTCCGCTTAGTTTAGAGCCCACACCAGGATAAACAGAGTTAAGATAGCTGGAAGGAAGGGTGGCCTTTGCTAGCAACCTAGTACCAAATGTGGGGAAAAGTTCAAATTCCACGTTGAAAAACTCGTCTAGCGAGTCCGTTTGGAATGCAATAGACTTGTCGTTATCCAAGACTGGAAGCAAGATATTTCTAGGAATCAAGTCGTTCTTATCACAGCTCACAGTAATTCTGCCGGGAATCGATGTGAGAAAGGTGTCAGGGTTGAGGTGAATTGAGTTCCGACTTGTATAAAAGGATAGTTTAAGGAATATCTTTTTCTCCAAAAAGTTATGTCCATATTTTCTGAGAGGGATAATAGGTGGTGGTAATGACAAATCAGGGATCATATCAATATTGGAGTCTGCTGGGATGGTATGAAGCTGGGGAGCAAGGGGTAGTTTTGGAGAATTCAGCTGCACATTTTCTTGTGAAGGATTGTTAATACCGGCTTTTTTATAGGACGCCATCAAAACGTTTAACACATCAACATTTCCCTCCCAAATAGCGTAGAAAAGAGGATCGTAACCGCTATCATCCTTTAACTTGAAGTCTGCACCATTCTGAATTAAGGCCTGGGTCATTTTTGAATAACCTTTGACGACAGCATAGAAGATTGGCGACCACTTGTTCAACTTATCGATTTGATTAATATCCGCACCATATTCGAGAAGTAGTGGAAGGAGTTTATCGTGACCAGACGAAGCAACAATGTGAAGTGGGAGCAAACCCTCAGCATTTGTCTGCAAACTCTTGGTGAGTAACTTTTCGCTGCGGGCAATATCTGGAGGGCCATAGCAGTTTAAGATAAGCTTTGCGACCTCGTAATTTCCGATTTTGCAAGTCACATTTAGAGGTAAGTACTTTGGTTTCATATCGTCCTGAGAAGGCAATCCATTAGCACCATGTTCCAACAAGATCCTAACAGAGCTCACGTGGTTGTTTATAATAGCAAGAAGAAGCGGTGAAATAGACTCGTTGTCCATAGCATCTATAATGGCTTTTGTTTCTGGTACAGATAACAAAAGAAGTAGGAGGTCGTCTCTTCCCATTTCTGTGACGTAATGGAGACAGGTTCGACCTGAGATGTCGACCTTGCAAATGTCCAGGTTGGACTCTTTGGAGATAAGCAACTCAACTATTGGATATCTCAACTTGGGGCAAGTGGAGGCCTCAATCAAACAATTGCGGCCGTTCAAGTCGTCGACAAACTGGAGGTCGATGAATTCCTTGAAAAGTTTGTAAAATTGCAATAAACTCTCATCTGGGATATGGAGGTTGGAGATTAAAAGCATGAAGACTTTGGAGAGGGTAAACTTTTTGGTATCCTCAGACAATCTGCTTATGATCTGATTAGACCACTCCTTTAGCTTGAGGATCTGGTCCGACTGCGGGAGGTTTGCATTCTGTAAAGTGATTTCGTAGAAATCTGTATAGAGCTCGTCACACTGCCTGTAGTCATTTTTCGGAACAGAATGCGATGAAATAGAAGTCGACGTAGCAAAAGAAGTGGCAGGAACAGAGGATGGAGCCGTTGCGGAGGAGGATTCCGTAGTGGCTGAAACGGCCTTGTCTGCAGCATTATGGGCGGAGTAGGACACAAAGCCGTTTCCTTCGACCAAGTTCTCTAATTCCATCAAGTTTGAGGCGACTAGATCGCTCAACTCGATGATCTGGTTGCGGTGGAAAACGGGCTGCACATTAACGGCTGTGGTAAGATAGAGCTCCTTGGTTCTAGACTTGGATCGTTTATCCCACTTTTTAAGCACCTTGGTGAATCCGGTTTCGTTCAACTCGACGAACTGCTCAAGACGATCTAAGTCTTTGGAGAACTTCTTGAAGCCGTCGTAAAGGCTGATGAAGTTGATGGAGTCCTTCTTGATGGGACCATCGTTCTTTTGGAAGAACTTCTGCTTCTTGCTGATCAAGATATCCAAACGGAACTTCAACTCTGACTCCTTCTTCAAGTAGAAGTCATTGACCTTCTCCAACTCTCTTTCGACACGGAAGAAGAAGGATCCCTTTTTGTCCTGCAACGAGACGTTCGGACTGTCTTGAAGTGTTAGAGCATTGATCAATTTCTTCAAGGCCTTGTAGTTAATGAAGTGGCCTGCATACTCGGGCAACTCCAACTGTCTGGCTGCCAAGTATTTACCAAACTTCATTTGCTGTTGTAGTGATGGTTCTGCTGGTAGTGGAGATGTAGTAGAAGTGGAGAAGTAGTAGAAGCAAAGATTCGAAAGATTGAAGGTGAAGAATGGGGGAAACACTTAGCACACGTGCGCGCAGTAAAAAATGGTGGGGGAGAAAGGGGAGGAGAAGGAGGAGGAGGAGGGAGCTGGAAAGAGAAGAAGCAAAAGAAAACGAGAGTGAAGAGTGGAAAATAAGAAGACAAGAGCGGAATTTGAAATTGGAAGTAGCAATTAACGGAAAAATGTAGATGAATTTGAAAAGAAAAAAAAAAAAAGAGAATGAAGGATGTAGGAAAATGTAGCAACGAATCGACAGAGGGAGCATAGAGATATTATATAGCAAAAAGGTTAAGGAGCGAGAATAAATGGAAGAAGAAGAAGAAGAAGAAGAAGAAGAGGGAAAAGAAGAAGAGGGAAAAGAAGAAGGGGGAAAAGAAGAAGAGGGAAAAGAATAAATTGAAGGAAAATAAATTGAAGGAGAATAAATTGAAGGAAAAGAAGAAGAGGAAAAAGAAGAAGAAGAAGAAGGCAACCCTGTAAGAAGTCGAACCAAAGGGAGAGTAGTATGAGCGAAAGAGATAAGGAAACGAGAGAAGTGAGAGACGAGGACATTCCAATAGAAATGGAGGACGAAAAGGGAGTAGAGGAGAGCACCACATACATTGCCGTTGTCACCAAATGACGAGAGAAATGAAGAAGAAAACTGTCTACAGGTAGCAAGTTGCTAACAGCAGACAGCAAACAGTAATCAGACGTTGCTCACAAATTGTAAACCTGGAGAAAATACACTAAGAAGGCCTTGACTTTCAAAAGACATTAATTGTGGTAGCATCTTTTGGTCCAGAGAAGAGACAAGCCAATATATAGAATAAATCGGCTCAAAGCTTTGATTCCCGTATAGATGGCCATAGAAGAGTTCAAATAAGCAAACAATACTTCCACCTTTTGCATTAAGAGAGCACCGAAGTTATTGGGACTACGGACAAATTTGCAGGAAGCTTTTGGCAATACGCATTTTTTTTTTAAAAAAAGAGAGAGACAGGATAGTTGAAGTCGTAGTAAGGCAGAACGAATGCCAGAACATTGAAGTTGACAGGAGTCCAGACGAAACGCCGAAGACAACTAAAGCAGTAAAAAAGAGCAACCGTAGGGTGAAGATAGGGTCAAGAAGATGATAAGTTAGACAGTTAAGGAGTAGGAGGTGAAAAGAAGGTTGGCGAAGAATTCCGAGAGAAGGAAGTATAAGAAGATGAGCTAAATAAGCCAAGAGGCTGAGCAACAAGCCGAAGCCAGACCCCAGCATGCCATTGAAACAAAGCTACTGATATTCTCTGCAATGACGACATCTCATCTAAGCAAAGCCAGAAGTCGACTTCTGCCAAAAGCATGCTACCGTAAGGGAGAAATGAGATAGCTTCGAATAGAGACTTTTGCAGCAAACTCATAGGCAGTAAGTATTACAAAACACAAATACTGGCAAAGGTGACAAGAATACATGTCCTATTATTTCCCATTTCTAGATTCATTAATCATAATCTATCATCGTCACAGTTTACAAAATTCTCAAATTCCTGTTCCATATCGTTAATACCATCAAATTCATAATAATCGTCCAAATCCATCTTCTCAAACTGTTTGACCTTCTCCTCCTCTGCTTCATCGTTCCAAAATAAATCATCATCAACCAGTGATGGAGTTAAAAACGTACGATCCGAATCCTCGGGAATGTCTATCAGCGTAAAAGGCTTTTCCTCCTCCAGCTTCTCCTTGGTGGTAATCGTGGTACTAGGTGTGATGGAGACCGTCGAATTGAAGTCCTCATCACCACTGAGACTGGTCTGAGGTGATTCATCGTCCAACGATTCGGTATGGTTCAAGTCGACGAGCGACACAATGAAATCGTTAATATCTTCCCTGGATCTTTTGGTGCCTGGCTTTGGAGAGTCAGGAACCTTCGAGTCAGAATACAGTGGGATACTTAACATGTCATCCAGACCAGAATTGGCGGCGAGTGGTTCTGGTTTAGGTTGGATAGACTGGAATTTCGGCTGAATAGTTTGCGTCCTTTGCGGTTTTGGCTGAATCGATTGAAGTTTGGGTTGCGGTTTTGGCTTCTGCTTCGGTTGGAGAGGTGCAAGCCTTGGATGTGCTCTGGTTGGGGAGTTATGCTGGACGTCAGGCTGGACAGATGCTGCTGGAACGCAAGTCTTTTGCTTCTGCTTCTGCTTAGGCTTCTGCTTGAGCTTCTGCTTGGGCTTTTGCTTGGGCTGTATAAAGGGTGTTCCGGCAGGCTGCTCCTGTCTCAGCTTCTTCAAGTCGTTGACCAACTTGATGACCTTGAGCTTTAAATAGTAATTTTCTTCATTGATCTTCAAGATCTGTTTCTTGATCGGGTTGTTGACGATGGACGCATCGATTTCTAAGTACTGGCTGGTCGGAGAGGCTGCCGGCGTCGGGGTCGACGAAGGAGACCTCTTAGTGGCTCCTTTCTTCTCCTTTGCAGACGGTTTTCTGCCTGGCTTAGGCCTAGGAGGAAGCACCCAATTCTTGGATGTCTTGATCCGAATCGGATAGCAGCCAGCGTCCGGGTAGTTGAAGTGCTGGTGAGAAGCTGGCTTGGGCAAAAGCGGTGTATCGTTTAAAGACATGACATGAATGTATGAAGGGCAGGAATGTGGTAGGGGGTGGTTAGCAGCTGATTTTCAGTCTATAATTTACAGCTCAAATCGAGAGAAACGGAAGCCTCTGGGCTTTCGGGTGCTGAGACACTGGATGACGGGCTCAAATACTTTTAAACTGTGCTGGCTTTTGACGGCTTTTGATGGCTGCTAGTGGAACCTTCGAAAGTGTCAAAAGTCTTCGGCAAGTAGTGCTGGAGATTTGTGCCAAAGATTTGTGCCGGCAACTTAACGGTAACCTGTGGATCGGTGTATTGACAAGCTGGATAAAGGATTGGTGGTGCAGCTGTCACTTGCCTTGCTGCCTGGTGAAGCAAGGATGTAGTTGTAGGCTAAGTTGCGGAATACCGGGACCTGATGAAGTCTATGAGTGCACCCGGAGTTTCGAGATAAATAAGTGTGCAGAAGTCAGGAAGAGCCGACGCAAACTGCAATTATACAACAAAAACAAAAACAGCAGACGGCGCAGCAACAAATGGAAAACTACAAGTGAAGCCAAAAAGTGAAAATTAAATAAGACTGGTGTCTGCAAAAAAAATAAATTTCATCTTCAATTCCACCCAGTAGCTTATTTAGCTACAGCAGTATCCGGGAAGCTGAGATCCCGAAGCCGAGAGAACGCGGTGTTCAGCGCTAGCGGGTGGAGGGAAGGCTGCACGGGGTGGAGCTCCACCAGGGAGGGGGCGGCCGCCGGCGGCTCACTCCTGCTGTGCCTGCGTTGCTTTTCTTTGGTGCCGGAGGAGCCAGTGCACCCGGTTGAACCAGCGGGGGGGCTGCGGCAGGCCTACCGGGATGCCCGGTTGACTCTCCCTACTAGATGCTCTCCCTTACGCTCTATGTCAGTATATGTCAGGATGTCAGACCATTTTCGATTCGGCTCCAACACCCAGTGGCTGCTGACTGCTTTGGTATGCTGCTGTGACGCTGCTACGGCGCCATACGGGTGCTGCCAACGTGATGCATTGGGGTGCGGCGTGTGCAGGAGGAAAATTTTTTTTCTTTATTTTTTAGCTTTTTTTTTTTTTTTTTCTGGAGAAGCGCACAGCCCGGATACGTGGAAACGGGTGGAATACGCAGGTGGCCTGGAGTTGTGCTGAGCCGTCGCTTCACCGTACAGCCAGGAGGTGGATAGCCAAGATTTTGGTTGCAACGTTTACTCCTTGGAAGTAGTAATAGAATAGGTCCAGGCGGACATGCAACAGCAACCACACGGGTCCCGGATCTGGACCGACTATCGTACGTTTTCCGTAACGGGCGCAAGTGCGTGTTAGGCCACACCCCGCAAATCCACCGCGTGCTGCAGCCGATGTGGCAGGACATAATGGGCGCAGGAGGCAGGGGGCGGAGAGGGGGTATCGCGGGGGTTGCCAGTGCAAGTGACGTCGAAGAAGTCAGCAAGACGGGGTGGACAACGGCCTTCGGTATCCGATATCCACGGCTGGCGTAGGCCAGAACTTGATGCAGCCGTTGTAAACCTGTATCTGTAGCTGAAGCTGGCTGCTGCCATCACTGTTCCACCGCTACCGCTAAGCCGCCTGCCCACATACACTTGGATCAACTACTTACACTTGGATCAACTACTTACACTTGGATCAACTACTTACACTTGGATCAGCTACTTACAGTTACATCAGCTACTTGCACTTGGATCAGCTACTTACAGTTACATCAGCTACTTGCACTTGGATCAGCTACTTACAGTTACATCAGCTACTTGCACTTGGATCAGCTACTTACAGTTACATCAGCTACTTGCACTTGGATCAGCTACTTACAGTTACATCAGCTACTTGCACTTGGATCAGCTACTTACAGTTACTCATTCCACCTGCGTTAACCGCTCTAGCTATTTACCGACTATTCTAGCCGCCTGCTTAGCACGAGGTGCAGACACACAAGTTGCCACCGTCGCAGGGCATAGGCGTTTCAACAGACCAAAATATCCCGCTGAAATCTTCACAACCTTCACCTGCTACCGCTTGCAGCCGCCTGTAGCACAACGCAGTTGCCATCTTCTTGCTCTGTCGCTTCTTCTTGCAGATGTTATCGGCACCGGGCCACCAGGCACCAGCCCTACCGCCCAGCGCGTCTATCGCCTCGTGGTAACTCCTTCCCCGTATCCTAATTTTGCCCGGTGGGCCATAACTCCTCCCCGGTAGCAACTAGCACCGCACCTAAAAATCCAATCCAGTCGCCCACATGCGTAATTGCGGAAATAATCACGGATCTACACACTAAAGCCATGATCAGAACGTTTCCTGGGCTTGAGCTTACGTGCTTGACACTCGGCTCCAATTTGGTCCGCGAATTCCGATTGGAAAACCGTATGTTTCCGTATCCGGCCCTCCCCGAATCCGGTAATACCAAGACGTTAGCTAGATAACCACAATAGGTGACCAGCGTGCAGCTCTTTGGAACGGCACCAAGGCCAGCATGGTGATCAGCAGAAGATCAATCGAAAAATACACAGTCAAACAAGACCCAGTGCCGAACACGAGTCGATGTTCTAAGCGTAGTCGGCGCTCAGAATTCACCTTTACCCCGGATCATATCCCTAATTGAGCAACATTCGGTCAAAACCGTTGGCACTAAAGAAAAAGGGATTTGTCGACTAACAACATGCCACATTCAGTAGCAGGTGATCCAACGTATTCAGTGTAAAATGCTGTAGTGCCGAGAATACAACCCAGTCACCTACACCGTCCAATTGTATGGTGATATGCAGGATCAAACCCCGACCGTAACTCTGACCCGATTCCGGTCACCGCTTTGGTTTGCATCTACGGTAACGCCATTTAATGTAGATCACGATAACTATTAATATCTGAAAGCAGTCCACGGCGCTGTTGAAGTGTGAAATTCATAACAGCCGATGGCCCAGCCACCTGTCTCCACCATGGTTCATGCCTCTGCTCGGAACTACTTGAAGACATCAAAAAACGTCAAACTATCTTTCTCTTCCTTTGACTCCTCCAGCTTCTTCTTTTTCAGCAAATCGCCTAATAAACTTTTTTTCTTTCTCTTTCTGGACTTCTTTCTCTGTGTTTTAGTACCACCAGCTTCGACCTCTTCAGAAGCTTGCCGCTTATCATCTGATTTGCCGACTAATGGAACACACAGTTTAACATGACAATGCAAGCAATGGTACTGTAGTCTTCGGCTCTTCTTGCCGAATCTTACTCTTATTTCAACTGTTTTTCCAGGTATGAATATGCTTCGACATTCGGGACACATATAAATTCCATCTGAAGATAGATGTAACACTTTCTTCTGTTTTCCATCGCCTTTTCTGTACATTTCGACACATAAATCATTCTCTGATTTAGCATTACGAGATATTCCGTCACTGATCAACTGTTGCTGTAACCGTCCTTCATATTTGAAGTTGAGCTCAGGTGTGTTAACGCTGTGAACCACTTCATAGAGGTATTTGATTCTTTCCATTTTGGGCAATAAACGACCTCTTATTTTCGGCTAACCACCGAAAAGAACAAAAAATTCTAAGCTTTTTAAATAGATACCAGGACAGAAGATCTACTTCGGCGCCCGATACAACTTCGAAGATGTTAAGATGTAAAATTTCTCAGATGCTTAGCTGCACAGCCACGAAAAGTTATGCGGCTAATCTGGGTGAAACTAACATTAGGCTCTGTGCAGGCGATAACGCCAGAATTTATAGGTACGGACAGTAACTTATATAGGTAATCTCTGCCTTATTTTGTAAGCTATAATCTTGATTGATTTTACTTCAAAACTTTGGCGATGTATGTTCATACGACAGCCCATCACCAAATCTTAGTTACTATTTTCAAGACAGAGTTGGAAATGGCTTCAAAGTCAAAAAAAAAAAAAAAAAAAAAAAAAAATTTAATTTAATTTTTCT